>CM039598.1:29574163-29839735 GCA_022457205.1 Saccharum spontaneum | reverse complement strand
TGTATCATATAGTTTTAAACAGCATAAATGCAATATTATTTTTTTATCACTAAAGTATGGGAGTTTGCCCCTGTTTCCGGCTGTGTGAACGTGAAAAGGAAATTAAGTTCAGGTCTGAGAGCATGCCCGCTTGAGGCCCAGGTTTTCACCTTGGGGGCTAATTCTATGAAGGTCAAGGGCTTCATAGCTAGGTCTTTGAATTGACCGGAAACCTTTACATTGCTTTAAGATTCTCTTATATGCATTGCAGAGTTACACGGAAGACAACAGATATAGATCTTCACAGGTAGTGTTGATCGAGTCTGTTGTCTTGTAGCGGTTTAAAGTACACATTCAATTTCACAATTTCCATCAGAAATATGTATCTCAAACAGTGCCAATTTTTCCAATTAATATATTGCCCCAGCTATACTTCTTGTGATTGAGAGAAATTAAGCTAGGGCAATGAAGTAATATGATATACAGCATTACATCAGAGCTGGTAACAATGTGTAGTGGTCTAATAATAGCTCTTATGATTGTGAACATCGTACTTGAAATGCTCACCCACAAACAACACAAACCCACAGGATATATTTTTTCATTTAGCTAGGGTGTACTTGTACCCCAATTTGCTGTTATCTTTTCTGCCTTCAGAGAGGCAGCATAAGCACACAACTACATGTATTAGGATACAACTTCGTTCATGTATGTATCACCTTATGTACCTTCTTCCACCACAGCCGTTCTCTCTCTGGCAGTTGAAGTACACTGCAGCGACAGGGGAGCCAAGGTTGTAGATGGCTGCGAAGTCCCTGGTGTTAAAGTTTGATCTCCACCCCGGCGCATAGGTAGTCTGCCTGACTGACTGCCTGAACAAGACGAATGCAAAGCGATGGATTCCGGCAGTTGGACGTGGGCTCTCATAAGGAACTATCTCATTCCCTGTTACATACAATATCAACTTTATTAAACTGAAATATCTATATATTTATTAACAGTGCATGTTTTCCATCCATCTTTAGTTTTAATGTGGAGTTGTAGTTTGCCTTGACATGATTGAAACCAGAATGTCTTGTAATCAGAATTTTTTTCTGTGTATGGCAGATTTGTTTGTTAAATGTTAAAAAACTTTAAATTGGAAATTAATGTGGAGCGGATATACTTTATTAAAATGCTTGTGAACAACGAATCCAGTGAGCATGTGATGTGGCAAGAAAATGTTTTCCAAGCTTTAACTTTAACATCCCAGAGTAAATGGAGTTGAAAGAATGATTCTTTCTCACGTTTATAGTCCAATTTAGAGTTGTGTTCTCTCTTTTCATGCTACAGTTAATGGTATAATTAACTTGGGCGTGGCAAAGAAATCTAAAAGACACTGTTTTAATGTGGGCGCCGAAAATGAAATTATTAATCAACATGTGGATAAGTCACAGGCTACATTCAGACAGTGCAACGAGTGTGGGTCAAATCACTTACCGAAGCTGGCATCAGTTGTCTCTGGAATGTCTGTCACCAACCTATTAGGGACATTGAGAACTAACCAATCAGTACGACATGAATAAAGGTGATAATATTATGCTCTCGTAATCAACAACAGGAGCAGCATGCCACGCATGGCGTGCATATAAAGTGAACATGGAAAGTGCCAGTGGATTACTACCCGCCGGCATGCATGGACAAAGCTGCAGAGAGAGCTTACCAGTGAAGGTTCTCTCTTTTAGTAGGGTTACTGGGGCTTGGTGCATCTGGGTCCACCATGACCTAGCAACACAATGAATAGATAAATTGACACATGAACTAGGTTAGCCAATCTAGATACTAAGGAATCAGGTCTCCAATTGACATATTCTCTTTGATGCACTAATGCATTTTATTTGCATTGTTACACGAGTGTGTGTATATATAGATAGATAATATTTATAGAGAACATTACATAAAGACACTGAGATCAATATTTATGGGCGTTTAACCTTACTAAACAATGATCATTAATCGTTGTATGATCCAAAATTGCACCTTATAGAAAATATGATAGGTCAGTTAGTCTTATCAGCTTAAAGGCATACAAAAGGGCTAGAGAGTTCACAAAAAAAAACATATTCTTTGCTTTTTATCTATTATTATCATCACGGATGAGTAGATACTTAAAGATATATCCAGAACTAGGTCAACTAATAGTATAGACATATAGCCAAGATATGAAACTTGAGCCAAATAAAAGGAGAAACCAAGAATCTACAAATTATCAACACAAGAAACAAGAATTAACCAGTGAAATGCAGTGACATTCACACACTTACAAGTGTGTAGAGAGTCCTCATGTCACGCCCACTGATGTGGACCCTTGGCTCATTCATTACTTGAGATGGCTTAAGCTCAGAACCATTTGTCATCTCCTTATTGTTGTAGAACACCCTCAGTGACGCAGTTGTGATGAAGGGATCCACAATATCCCCCACAACATGCCCGACGACCAATGGGTCCCTAGACATATTGAACATGGTAGATTTGGGCGAAAGGAATGGTAGTGCTTGTTGAGCTTTGGTTAGGATATGAGAGCTCAAATGTGGTTTGTACTGTGAGAGGATGAAGGAAGGGAAGATGCCTATTTATAGAGAAGATCGATAGATGATGATGAAGAGACGTCTTCGTCTCTAGCAAGAGACCAAACTAACTAAAGTTTCCCTATTTCTCCAGAGGTTCTGGAATCTGCTTTGGGGAATAATAAGTGATTTGGGTGGCTCTTGCAAGAAGTTGTGAGGCTCCTTCTCCATCCTTTAATTTAGGGCTAGTGGAGGCAAAGACCATTTGCTCTCTTGTCTAGATAGTACTTGTGAATAAAATCTTCCAGCTACCGTGATGTTTATTCTCTAAATCTGGACCCATTTTATGCATATAACATATAAAGTTCGCTCACTTTTGACCTAGGTCCCATCAAGCACGATTGGCGTGCGCTAACTGAGCTAGGCTAGCAGAGAGGTGTAGAGTTCTAATTGTCTCACGCACAAGTAAGCCACAAGGTGGTAGCGTACCTTTAGGCACAATATTATTATTTTACGTTTAATTCATGGTGACATGAAAGACGTGACTCCAATTCCCAACATGACATTCTCCTGTTCTCATACTTTTCTCTTATAATGGGTCATGGCATTGGATTCTGCACTGCATGCATGTAAAGCAGCTATGTAGAAAACGAGAACAATGGTGTAGCTGAGAGGATGATGAGCATGTCATTATTTGAAGGATTTAACTGAGAGAACAGTTGTAAGGACATATAGCATATCTATGCATGGGTTATTAATTCTGTCTCAGTAATTCAGACATATGCATATCTTCTAGGACGGCAGACATATCTTCTAGAACGTGTGGACAACTGTGCCTCCGATCCTGATTTGAATAAAGACAGATTGCATATGAAAGTTGCCATGTTGATGCAAGCCAGCTACGAATACGGTATATAATTGCTTGTCTATATACTTTCTTTGGTTAGTCCTCTTAATGCCTACTCCGATCCAACAAGCATTGGTTACAGCCTGCAAGTTGAGTTAATGTTCAAGCAAACACATTCCACATGGTGATGTCTTACTTGAGAAGGTTCATATATATATTACTACGGTCCTGCTGATCTAATTTATCTTATTACAGCAATGTAGGCCAAACTGTTAAAGCAGCATAAAGCATAATATATGGAACACACTGGATTCTTAACTTTAGGGATTTGTTACCCCTGCTGTCAAACATGTTAATGACACGAAAGGTCCTGTGTTTCGTTTCCTTTTTGACATAACTACTGTTTCTTCGGTTCTCTTCAAGAATTACACACTATTAGCAGATGTGGACTTCATGATGATCAGATAAGCAGTAAGCTTAAGCTTTCCTTAAGTAGAAGTGCAATCATTATATGAAGCCTATCATTGTAGGGCAAATGGACTACAATTTACCTTTATTGTCAACATGATAGTAGTTTTGTGCTCTAGGCCTAACATGGCATCTTGTAAATGTCGATTGCACAATATTTATGCTTCTGGCATTTGTTATTTGACATAGGATCGAGGTATGAATGAGTTGTCGATATGCCATGAAAAATGTTGGCCACCTTTGAGCAATGGATTAACTAGACAAGCAAGCTACACAAGATTCTGCATTATGAGTGTGGCATTTGCATATATACGAAAGGGACTCAATAGTTGTTAAATTATCATCTTAGATGCCCCATCCCTTCAAGAAACAAGCTGAATTCAGATGCTAAAACTATTTCTTAATTGTAAATGTATCGTTATTTAGTACTAAGGGTACCGTAAGTATTTGTGATACATAGGGTGGATAACGAGTAATGAGCTGTACACTTTTTTGAACTTTGTTCATCATTTATGATAGTCGTCCCCTCTACCATTTAAGATCCAATTTGAACCCAGCCAAGCTGAACCAGAGTGAAATGAGCTTTTATGAAAAATCAAATAAAAGAAAAAATGATGCTATGTTTTTTTCAAAAGTATGCAATGAAACACGCATCACTTGAAGGACTGTCCAGGATAACGATGTTTGAGAGACGGGCTAGGAGTGTTGTTTTGTTGACACTAGTTATAATCTGTAATGTGCGGTGATAGCTTTGCAACTAGATGATATTTATCTTTAAAATATTAATTATAAATGTGAGAATATATCACCACTGTTTAAAATTGAAACACAGCCAACAGAATTGACGCAGCTGCCTCTAGCTGCATACGATGCATCGTTTCACCTCTTTTCGATCATTGATCCGCATTTAGGTTTTCATTCTGCCAATTCTTGTGTGCTCCTTTCACATTATCCAGCCTTTTTGAAAAACATTTGTGCCTTTGTTTTTCTCACTCATCACACGGTCACACCTGTCATCGTGTCATTATAAAATTAAGCTAACTTCTGAAAAGTTAGGCTGAAAAGTATTGTTCGTTGATTTGTTATGAGAGAAAAATATTGTTCCTTCACTGAAAAAGTATAGCTGATAAGCCAAGCAAACAAGGCCGGGGCAGGTGATTCGGTTAATATGCATGGCTACAAGCCTATATCATATTTAATCATCCTCTCCAATATATTCCCAATGATTATCGCTCATCTTGCATACTTAATTAGTAAATTTGGGTATCAAAAGTTGCGAAAGCCACTAATCAAGGGATGCCACGAGTAATTAGTCTCTCTCCTTTATCTGTCACTTCCTTTCTCTATACATGGCAATCTGGCATGAAGTGGTATTGATTTGCTGAGATGTACGTATCCTATACATAGAGAGAGTGGTGAGAGTGGTCCTGTGTTTGTTAAGCAAGCACACTTGCAGTTTCTCATGTGCTTTAAAGCCGCTCTCAACATGAGTTTGGCTGCAATGATCTCAGAACATGGAAGGAATGCATGCGCCAACTAAAAAAAAGGTCTGGAACCGTCTCACGAGATCGAGGTGATGAAAGCATGGTATTGGTACGTACAAAATTACACGCCGTCCACATCTCTCACATATAAGGCGTGGTCCTCTCTTAGCTCTCAACTTTTTATATTTTATAAGTTGTTCAGATTAGCAACATATATATGCAAGCCTCTGCTTCGAGAAGGGTGAGATAGTACATTTGCATCCAGTCTCAGGTGTCCAATTCTCAATTCGATGAAACTCGTTGTCACGCCCGGTTTTCTAAAGAAGACCAAGCACTCGTTATATGTGTGCTCAGAAAGTCCACACATACAACAATAGAATAAAAATATCAAAACAATGTTTATATAAAGCGGGAAACATAATATATTAACACTTACAACTATCAGAGTGTCGCGGAACGGTCACTAATCTTTTCTTCAGGCTCCAACGTCACAGGGACGGCTGACTGGGGGCTCCGTATGCCAAGCACTTCTTATAGACTTCTGAAAACTCCACTACACCTTTATTCTTCTTCTAAGCAGCACCTTACTACACACTGAAGTGTGGGGAAATAGCAAGAGTGAGTCCATATCGAACTCAACAAATATAACACGGGGTTCATGAGGCTCAAAAAGGTTTGACATGGGTTTACTGCAATAACTTTTAGTGAGTCATCTTTTTAGCATTTGAGTAGCAACAAGTTACGTAAGCCCAAATAACCTCATGATCATGTAAACGAGAATAACGTATAGCAAGAAACAATAATCATTAGTGAGCGTCAATATCATCAGTATTATTGTCACGCCCGGTTTTCCAAAGAAGACCAAGCACTCGTTATATGTGTGCCCAGGAAGTCCACACATACAACAACAGAATAGAGATATCAAAACAATGTTTATATAAAGAGGAATACTTACTATATTAACACTTACAACTATCAGAGTATCGCGGAACGGTGACTAAACTTCAGGCTCCATTCTTCTCAGGGACGGCTGACTGGTGGCTCCATATGCCAAGCACTTCTAATAGACTTCTGGAAACTCACTACACTTTCATCCTTCTTCTAAGCAGCACCTCACTACACACTGGAGTGTGGGGAAATAGCAAGGGTGAGTCCATGTCGAACTCAACAAATATAACATGGGGTTCATGAGGCTCAAAAAGGTTAGACACTGGTTTGACTGCACTTAGCTTTTAATTGTCAAAATTTTATTACATAAGTAGCATCAAGTTTGCATTAATCCCACAATAAACATATGATCAATGTAAATATGAATAATGAATAGCAAAAACACATTTATAGTCATCAGTGGTCATCTATTCCGTAAGGGTCCAAGGCCACTCGTGACCGTGAGCACGGCTGATATACCAGTTTTACACTCTGCAGAGGTTGTACACTTTCACTGTGAGTCATGATTACCCATATGCCCGGGATCGCGACTCCCAAAACACTTTCAAGGTGAGCAGGCAGGGAATCACTATGAAGCCTTTCAAAGGTTCGTCTAACAAGTTAGGGCCGCTAGGTTTCAGAAGTCAGTCCGTGTGATACACACGCAGAGATCCACGGTCTGCTTTACCCCATTTGCGCCACAAGGGTAACCTCTAACAAGCTAGAAAAGGTCCTCATACTGAGCTAAAGCCAGAGCCATATAGCCCTCACAGTTGTACTGTAAGTCCCGGATGTTCGCTTACAGATGAGTCCTTACGGAGAGAAACTAGAGCACCAAAAATAACCCCATGCTCTAGCCCTCTTTAAACAGTAATCAAGAAGTCATCTTTTAGTGTTGTTGCATATTCCATTAATCATATTACAAGATCATAGTTTATGTTCAGCGCTAGCAAAAGCTACCCAATGCAAAGTCCCATAGGTGACAAGGTATAGATCAAAAACTAGGAAATTCCTTAATGGCAATTCAATATAGACACATGCAATATGATTGATGTGATTAAAGTGAATAGGACCACAAGGAAATCCCATGTTACACTTGCCTTGAAACTTGCTTTATACCCAAAGCAACTTGCTTAGAAAATCCTCAAACTTCATCTTCCGTTTTGCAGCTTCTGATCTCCAACGCTCATAAACGGTTCTTGTTCTACTCGTAGCAAGCACCACAGGTAGGCAAACATACAAGCAATAAAATAAAACAACTAAGAACAATACACCACGCAAGATAAAACAACATACTAGAGTAGAGCTAGCTGCTATGGCCATGAGAACGCGAGAGACGTCAATAACGGAACTACGATTGAAAAGAAACGACTACCGAGAGTTTATATTATAAAAGAAACAACTACATGCTTCATTTAATTTAATTTAGAAAAGTCACATGGAACCTACTAATTCAGATTAGTTAAATTATTATATTAAAAACAAATTAGAACAAGTCATATTTATTTATGAACATATCTCGTGTTATTTAATCATCAAGTTAAACTTTAACCTTGTATAAAAATAAAGGTGAGAACACCTAAACAAGTTTATCATATATGCAACGTACTTAGATTAAGCAAATTTTAATTATAAGATGGATATAATTACGTTAATCAATTTAATATTTAACGGTATATAGAAAAATATGTGCCAACTGAACGAAAGCACTTATGTTTCAAGTTTGAACTAAACATCTTATAATTCAAAAGACATTTAGTTTAATATTAATTAGATTAATATTAATTTAGGACAGACTGAAGTATAAACCCGTATTGCGTTTAATTAGAAACTTAATTGCACAAGCATAAATCAAATTAACATCTAACTTATAAATTTCAAAGATGTAAGACATATTAAACGTTGTTGCTAACACATAACTTCGATCGGCACTATTGCAAAACAACAAGAATGGATTTAAACCGGGATTTCTTTTAATCGGAAAGCTATTAAATAAATATATTAATCTAATTACTATTTAAATTAATAAATTCATAATCAAATGACATGATAAACATCGTTACTAATACATAATTTACGTCGACACAAACACGACACGACGCGAATTGCACGCAAATCGGAACTATAACGGAAAAGATACGAATTAAACAAGATTTCCTATAGTAGAATAATTCATTAAATACAAGCTCGAAATTTAAAGATTGAAAACATGGTTAACAATGGTATTAACATGTAGTTTACGAGATTACGAATCTAATGAAATTTGAACGGATCAAATCGGAGTTAAAATGAAGAAGATACACCATTTATAAGCTGTTGATGGCAGTGATCAGCATATATATAACTGTACGGAGACTCAACGACAACCTGAGCAGCTCCACGATGTATTTGAAAGATACTTCTTAATTGAGGAATAAATAGAGAATGATGATTTATGATGTATGAATGACAAGGCATGACATCAGCACAATGTTTGGTCAATAAAATAATGGAAAAGGAGGTGGATCTCGACCTCACCATCATCGATCTCCTGCTGCAGATCCTTAGGGTCCTTTCCGTCTACAGTGCACCCAACGCTGACGCAGGTCCCCAGGATCTCCTTGACGGTCCCGGCCATCTCCTTGGCCATGGACCTGGGCCGCATGGTCTTGGCGATCTCGACGACGTCATCGAGGCTGATGTTGCCGCTGTGCTTGATGTTCTTGACCTTCTTCCTGTCCCTCTCGGGCTCCTTGAGCGCCTTGATGACGAGCGCGGCGGCGGAGGGCACGACAGAGACCTTGGCCTGCCGGTTCTGCACCGTGAGCTTGACGGTGACGCGGAGGCCCTTCCAGTCCTTGGCGGTCTCCTTGGCGATGTCCTCACCGATCTTCTTCGGGGAGAGACCGAGCGGGCCGATCTTGGGGGCCAGCGACGACGCCGCGCCCACCTCGCCTCCCGTCACGCGGACGAAGACCTCCACCACCTGAGACGGGTCCAACTTGGGCGGCATGGCTGCAGTGGTGTGGCTGCGGCGGCGGCGGGTGTGGGTAAAAGGTTTGCTTTGGGAGCTTGAGACTGGCGGCGGACATCAACAGCGGCGGCGACAGCGACGGCGAGAGAAGGATGAGAAAAATATGATTTACTACACGAGAGATTTCCCAAACTAGGGGCTCCTCCACGGTAGTTTTTGGTGTGCTTTGCCCATGGGATAGGTGCGTATATATTGGGAGAAAAACTCTCCACCTCCATGTCAACTAGCGATATGGTGCTAATTGACGTTGCACCCTCCATCTTTACTAATAGGCCTAATTAATTATTAAAGCCCATTAGTAAATAAATGAATGGACATTTAGGATTATTGCACACAGGCTTTGGTGGAAAATAAGATATTTATTATTTTCGGAATTAATTAATTTCGTGGATAAAATAATTCTAGAAAAGTCCAGAATTATTATTTAAGCCGCGAAAAATACTCCGAAAGCTCCGAAAATTCGAGGGAATTTTCCAGAAACATTATGGAACATGAGAAACCCAAATAAAGTATTTGGAGCTCATGAAAAGATATTTTGGAGCATCTAAAAATTAGATAACGCTCGCAGAAAAGCGTGAACTAGCTCCAGAAAAACTCAGAACAATTCTCGAAGAGTTCACTGAGATTGATTGACACATGAGAAACTGAAAGGAATAATTTATGTTATAAAGAAAATATTTTAGGAAACTCTCAACGAGAACTTAAGATGAGAAACAAGGAATATTGATTGTGGAAAAAGATAAAGACGTGCTGGAGAAGAAAGTATTATTATTATTATTATTATTATTTTTTTATAACTAATTGATGCTATCATAAACTAAACTTAGGAAATTTTATCCGAATATTAAAACATTTATTTTAATTAGTGTTTTCTATGCACAACCCAAAATCAGAAATTTTAGGGTGTGACAATTCTACCCCACTTAACATGAATCTCGTCCCGAGATTCGGAGAGACTAGGAAGAAAGATAAAGCTGATTATCAAGGTTGTTCTAAGACCTTTGTTGAGATATAATATAGAGATTAAGGATTGACAAAGTTGGATAAAGAAATTGAAGATAGCTCTTTAAGATTGTTTTGAGATTAATGAGGTGTAAGAACGACCATCGAAGATCAACAAAAAGGTGATAAGAAAGATAAAGATTGATGGCGAGAAAGTGAGATTGGTTAAGGGGCAAGGACTAGCAAAAGATGATATTATGACAGTGATTGGTCTTTGGATCTTCTTATCTCGTGACTTGAGATTGATGATGGTGGCGGATGCTACCCCACTTAACAAAGATCTTGTTCCACCTGGTGATGTCATTGAAGGAAACACTTTCTTTAAGGCCTACTACTATTGATGAGTCCTTCATGTGTTGATCCTCCATTAAGATGAGATAAAGAAGGCAACATGACAACCAAGGGTAGGCAAGGACAGTGCAAGAGAAAAATGGCAGGATTTAGGATCGATTGAAAGATAAGTAGGATAGAAGATGACACTACCCCACTTAACTTGGATCGAGCTACTCCTCAAGACTTATACCTTCCGGCCACCTTCAATGCACGAGAACAAGGACAACACACAAACAACACATCAAGCAAAACAAGCACACAACACAATCATCGACACTACACGTGCTTCATCAACAATGGTGGTCATCCTAATGGCACATTGGAGATAACGAAAGGCCATCGAATCTTTGAACCAGGTGAGATCAGAAAACTTTTAGTAAAAATAACATAAAACAAAAACCAAGGGAGGAAGAAATAATAGCTCAAAGGAAGCTATCAAGGAGAGGATACAACAGGACAAGGAAGAGAAAATAGTCAAAGTCAATGAGTCAAAATAGTTTTATACTAAAATGAGTTTTAGAATACGTCCAGTACTACTTGGCATACGTCCTACAGTCAACACCGCTCTGATACCACTCTGTCACGCCCGGTTTTCCAAAGAAGACCAAGCACTCGTTATATGTGTGCCCAGGAAGTCCACACATACAACAACAGAATAGAGATATCAAAACAATGTTTATATAAAGAGGAATACTTACTATATTAACACTTACAACTATCAGAGTATCGCGGAACGGTGACTAAACTTCAGGCTCCATTCTTCTCAGGGACGGCTGACTGGTGGCTCCATATGCCAAGCACTTCTAATAGACTTCTGGAAACTCACTACACTTTCATCCTTCTTCTAAGCAGCACCTCACTACACACTGGAGTGTGGGGAAATAGCAAGGGTGAGTCCATGTCGAACTCAACAAATATAACATGGGGTTCATGAGGCTCAAAAAGGTTAGACACTGGTTTGACTGCACTTAGCTTTTAATTGTCAAAATTTTATTACATAAGTAGCATCAAGTTTGCATTAATCCCACAATAAACATATGATCAATGTAAATATGAATAATGAATAGCAAAAACACATTTATAGTCATCAGTGGTCATCTATTCCGTAAGGGTCCAAGGCCACTCGTGACCGTGAGCACGGCTGATATACCAGTTTTACACTCTGCAGAGGTTGTACACTTTCACTGTGAGTCATGATTACCCATATGCCCGGGATCGCGACTCCCAAAACACTTTCAAGGTGAGAAGGCAGGGAATCACTATGAAGCCTTTCAAAGGTTCGTCTAACAAGTTAGGGCCGCTAGGTTTCAGAAGTCAGTCCGTGTGATACACACGCAGAGATCCACGGTCTGCTTTACCCCATTTGCGCCACAAGGGTAACCTCTAACAAGCTAGAAAAGGTCCTCATACTGAGCTAAAGCCAGAGCCATATAGCCCTCACAGTTGTACTGTAAGTCCCGGATGTTCGCTTACAGATGAGTCCTTACGGAGAGAAACTAGAGCACCAAAAATAACCCCATGCTCTAGCCCTCTTTAAACAGTAATCAAGAAGTCATCTTTTAGTGTTGTTGCATATTCCATTAATCATATTACAAGATCATAGTTTATGTTCAGCGCTAGCAAAAGCTACCCAATGCAAAGTCCCATAGGTGACAAGGTATAGATCAAAAACTAGGAAATTCCTTAATGGCAATTCAATATAGACACATGCAATATGATTGATGTGATTAAAGTGAATAGGACCACAAGGAAATCCCATGTTACACTTGCCTTGAAACTTGCTTTATACCCAAAGCAACTTGCTTAGAAAATCCTCAAACTTCATCTTCCGTTTTGCAGCTTCTGATCTCCAACGCTCATAAACGGTTCTTGTTCTACTCGTAGCAAGCACCACAGGTAGGCAAACATACAAGCAATAAAATAAAACAACTAAGAACAATACACCACGCAAGATAAAACAACATACTAGAGTAGAGCTAGCTGCTATGGCCATGAGAACGCGAGAGACGTCAATAACGGAACTACGATTGAAAAGAAACGACTACCGAGAGTTTATATTATAAAAGAAACAACTACATGCTTCATTTAATTTAATTTAGAAAAGTCACATGGAACCTACTAATTCAGATTAGTTAAATTATTATATTAAAAACAAATTAGAACAAGTCATATTTATTTATGAACATATCTCGTGTTATTTAATCATCAAGTTAAACTTTAACCTTGTATAAAAATAAAGGTGAGAACACCTAAACAAGTTTATCATATATGCAACGTACTTAGATTAAGCAAATTTTAATTATAAGATGGATATAATTACGTTAATCAATTTAATATTTAACGGTATATAGAAAAATATGTGCCAACTGAACGAAAGCACTTATGTTTCAAGTTTGAACTAAACATCTTATAATTCAAAAGACATTTAGTTTAATATTAATTAGATTAATATTAATTTAGGACAGACTGAAGTATAAACCCGTATTGCGTTTAATTAGAAACTTAATTGCACAAGCATAAATCAAATTAACATCTAACTTATAAATTTCAAAGATGTAAGACATATTAAACGTTGTTGCTAACACATAACTTCGATCGGCACTATTGCAAAACAACAAGAATGGATTTAAACCGGGATTTCTTTTAATCGGAAAGCTATTAAATAAATATATTAATCTAATTACTATTTAAATTAATAAATTCATAATCAAATGACATGATAAACATCGTTACTAATACATAATTTACGTCGACACAAACACGACACGACGCGAATTGCACGCAAATCGGAACTATAACGGAAAAGATACGAATTAAACAAGATTTCCTATAGTAGAATAATTCATTAAATACAAGCTCGAAATTTAAAGATTGAAAACATGGTTAACAATGGTATTAACATGTAGTTTACGAGATTACGAATCTAATGAAATTTGAACGGATCAAATCGGAGTTAAAATGAAGAAGATACACCATTTATAAGCTGTTGATGGCAGTGATCAGCATATATATAACTGTACGGAGACTCAACGACAACCTGAGCAGCTCCACGATGTATTTGAAAGATACTTCTTAATTGAGGAATAAATAGAGAATGATGATTTATGATGTATGAATGACAAGGCATGACATCAGCACAATGTTTGGTCAATAAAATAATGGAAAAGGAGGTGGATCTCGACCTCACCATCATCGATCTCCTGCTGCAGATCCTTAGGGTCCTTTCCGTCTACAGTGCACCCAACGCTGACGCAGGTCCCCAGGATCTCCTTGACGGTCCCGGCCATCTCCTTGGCCATGGACCTGGGCCGCATGGTCTTGGCGATCTCGACGACGTCATCGAGGCTGATGTTGCCGCTGTGCTTGATGTTCTTGACCTTCTTCCTGTCCCTCTCGGGCTCCTTGAGCGCCTTGATGACGAGCGCGGCGGCGGAGGGCACGACAGAGACCTTGGCCTGCCGGTTCTGCACCGTGAGCTTGACGGTGACGCGGAGGCCCTTCCAGTCCTTGGCGGTCTCCTTGGCGATGTCCTCACCGATCTTCTTCGGGGAGAGACCGAGCGGGCCGATCTTGGGGGCCAGCGACGACGCCGCGCCCACCTCGCCTCCCGTCACGCGGACGAAGACCTCCACCACCTGAGACGGGTCCAACTTGGGCGGCATGGCTGCAGTGGTGTGGCTGCGGCGGCGGCGGGTGTGGGTAAAAGGTTTGCTTTGGGAGCTTGAGACTGGCGGCGGACGTCAACAGCGGCGGCGACAGCGACGGCGAGAGAAGGATGAGAAAAATATGATTTACTACACGAGAGATTTCCCAAACTAGGGGCTCCTCCACGGTAGTTTTTGGTGTGCTTTGCCCATGGGATAGGTGCGTATATATTGGGAGAAAAACTCTCCACCTCCATGTCAACTAGCGATATGGTGCTAATTGACGTTGCACCCTCCATCTTTACTAATAGGCCTAATTAATTATTAAAGCCCATTAGTAAATAAATGAATGGACATTTAGGATTATTGCACACAGGCTTTGGTGGAAAATAAGATATTTATTATTTTCGGAATTAATTAATTTCGTGGATAAAATAATTCTAGAAAAGTCCAGAATTATTATTTAAGCCGCGAAAAATACTCCGAAAGCTCCGAAAATTCGAGGGAATTTTCCAGAAACATTATGGAACATGAGAAACCCAAATAAAGTATTTGGAGCTCATGAAAAGATATTTTGGAGCATCTAAAAATTAGATAACGCTCGCAGAAAAGCGTGAACTAGCTCCAGAAAAACTCAGAACAATTCTCGAAGAGTTCACTGAGATTGATTGACACATGAGAAACTGAAAGGAATAATTTATGTTATAAAGAAAATATTTTAGGAAACTCTCAACGAGAACTTAAGATGAGAAACAAGGAATATTGATTGTGGAAAAAGATAAAGACGTGCTGGAGAAGAAAGATATTATTATTATTATTATTATTTTTTTATAACTAATTGATGCTATCATAAACTAAACTTAGGAAATTTTATCCGAATATTAAAACATTTATTTTAATTAGTGTTTTCTATGCACAACCCAAAATCAGAAATTTTAGGGTGTGACAATTATCATTATCATCAGTGTTCATCATTTATTCTGTAAGGGTCCAAGGCCACTCGTGATCGTGAGCACGACTGTTATAACAGTTTTACACTCTGCAGGGGTTGTACACTTTCACTGCGAGTCGTGATTTACCCTTTCGCCCGAGGTGATCAGCCTCTTGACCCACTACGAAGGAAGGTCGGCAGGGTTCAGTATGAAGTCTTTCAAAGGTTCGTCTAACAAGTTAGGACCATTAGATTCACTTGGCAAACAAATGTAGAGCCCCCTTCCAAATGGCACAATAACGCGCAGCCTATACACATAAGGACAGAAGCCGCACTATACCTGATTCGTCAAGCCATTCTTACGCCATGAAGGTTACCACTAATAAGCTACAAAAGGTCCTCATACTTGACTAAAGCCAGAGCCATATAGCCCTCACAGTTGTACTGTAAGTCCCGGATGTTCGCTTACAGATAAGTCCTTAAGGAGAGAAACTAGAGCACCATAAAAACAGCCCCAATGCTCTAGCCCTCTTGAGCCATGTTTCTATAAAGCATCTTTTAAATGTTTATTGCATATACCATTAGTCAAGTTACAGATCATGGTTATTTATCTTGAGCACTAGCATAAATACTATCCAATGCAATGTTCCACCGGTGTCAAAGTACAAGATACAAAAGCTAGGATATCCTTAGGGGTAACGAGGTAGACACATGCACATGAATTAAGTATATTAAAGGTGAATAGGAAACAAGAATGATCTCATGCTATACTTACCTTTTTTTCCAGAGTTAAATTGCTCAGAATCTTCAGCTGCTATCTTTTGGTCTCCAACTTTTGCTTCAACTGTCGGTCCTCAGCTCCAGGTCCTCTATGCTACCGAACCACACTTCTACTCGCAGCAACCAAGCACAACGAACAGACAACAAACACAACTAAGAACAAACATCATACAAAGGAGACACTTTAAAAGAGCGCACTAGACTATACAACATGATGCTATGATCGCGAAAATGTAAGGCCAATGGATAACAGAGCTACCATCTAAGAGGATACGCGACTATCGAGGAGTTGCAACAAATCGGAGAAGACAAACTATACAATTGATTTATTTTAGTTAATGAATTAAGGTGATAGGCTTCTAGAGAATTATCCTAAAGTTGAATTAACCAATTTACATTGAATTATAAAAGATGAAGTTAACCTTATTCATATTTTATTTATAAATATTTATTTAGTGTTTAAGTCATTTAAACATTTATAAATTAGAAAGTATAAAGAAGGTGATAACAGCTAATCGAATCATTATTTGTTTCTTACATAAACTAAACAAGTTCTATTTAAGAAGTATTTAAGTTCTTATTAATCATGATAGCATTTGATTATTTATAAAAGACAAATTATAAACCAAAGTTACTTTTAATTTGAAAAGACAGTAGATAAATATTAGTTAAATTAACTACATGCTTCATGTTTAACTAAACTAATTATGATTAAGAAACATTTAAGTTAATATTAATTAAGTTAACATTTATTTAAGAATGTTCTATGTATGAACCTAAGTCGCTTCTAATTTAAAAGAGCATGACATAAACATTAATCAAATAAATATAATTTAATTTGTAAACACATAACGTGACATGGTAAACAACGTTGGTAATGCGTCTCTTACGCCAGCATAGTCACGAAGCAACAAGAATAAAATTATACCCCTATGTTGTTTTTAGTTAGAAAGCTATTAAATAAATATTAATCAAGTTGCATTTAAATAGATAAATTCATACTTGAGTGACATCACAAAAACTATCGCTACTGTATAGAGCGCGATGCTACGAAACTATCGCAACAAGAACAGATTTACAAACCTAGATTGTTTTTAATCATAGAACTAATTGCATGTCAATTAAATTAATATTTAATTTATATATGACTAGCATGTAACATGTCTACGCCGATATATTGCACGTAAATCAATAAATTCATAATTAGGTGACACGATATACATCAGTACTACTACGTAGAGCGCAACTATACGAAACTAACGCAACTAAAACAGAGTAAAACGGAATTAAAACGAAAAAACGACAAAGATATTACGAACCAGTGGCAGAACCACAAATACTTCATCTTCTACCTCCATCCATCTGAAGGGCCTCGGCCTAGGGGCGACACGAGATGGAGAAAAAATATCAAATTTACTACACGGGAGATTTCCCAAACTAGAGGCTCCTCCACGGTAGTTTTGGTATGCTTTGCCCATAGGGTAGGTACATACTTATAGGGAGGAAAACTCTCCACCTTCACATCAACTAGCAATATGGTATTAATTGATGTTGCACCCTCCATCTTTACTAATAGACCTAGTTAATTATTAAAGCTCATTAGTAAATAAATGTACGAGCCTTTGAGATTTATTAGGATTATTGCACATGGGCTTTGAGCATTGGAAAAAATGAGATATTTATTTATTTTTGGAATTAATTAATTTCATGGATAAAATAATTCTAGAAAAGTCTAAAATTATTATTTAAGCCATGAAAAATACTCCGAAAGCTCTAAAAATTCAGGAAAAATTCTCAGAGACATTATGAAACATAAGGAACCCAAATAAAGTATTTGGAGCTCAAGAAAAGATTGGTGAAACGATCAAAGAAAAAGATTAAGTTCATGGAAACTGGAATTTTAATTCAAAAAAGGGCCAGAAAAATTTCTCAAGGAGAGATAAACGTCGCTCTATCGTACTCGTAAACCGTTTGCACTCATAAACACCAAAACAAGCATCACATCAACCAAAGCCCGTCAAGTTAATTATAAAATAATCAAAAAGCACCATTTTTCTTTAATAAAAATATATGAAATCTAAACTAATGACAAGTTCTATTCAAATATTAAAATATTTATTTTAGTTAGTGTTTTCTATGCACAATCCAAAATCAGAAATTTTGGGATGTGACACTCGTGTTAAAAATCAAAGGTGTTTTAATTTTGTTCTAGGTCAAACTTCATTATGTTTGACCAATTTCATAAAAATATGTAGCAACATCTACAACATCACCAAACTAATTTTAGTTGAATCCAACACAAAATACATTATTTTAGTATATTTTTTTGGTGTGAGAAATAAGAGGAATTACTTCTATACCAACAAAAGCTATGCTTTTCCCTGCAATATACCATCAAAGTTTATTAAGATTATTTGAATTGTTGATCTGAACCTTCAACATCTTAGCTCAGATTCGTAGTATAAGCATCAAGTATCATATAGCAGATAACAACTATAAGCACCCATTTGATTGACAGACAAAATTGTACTTGTATCATTAAAAGTAATATCCATGTTCTATAACATTACTATGACTAGCAAATGTTGCATACGTATGTCTCTTGGTTTCTAGCACTAATGCCAAAGCTCATAGAACTTATATGAATATGGATCTTGTCCACTATATGTTGTTTGAGGGAGGATGTTAGGGTGTGAATCTTTTGTAAAATGGTTTGATGAAAGGTTAGCATAAACATAGTGCTAACTTTGCTCTTATTTTTATTGTAGATGGCATATGATAATGTTTCTACCGATTTTCATTTATGATTAATTCTTAAGAAAAAAGTATTAATGGAAAACAATTATTGATTGGTACCGTAACTTGAGAATTGTTCTCAAGCAAATGAAATAGTAGCATGCTCTTGACGTTCCCTATCCTGATGAACAAGCAGATAATAATGCAAGTGCTGATGCTGACCACTATTCTTATAAGAAGCACAATAATGACTCGCTAGATGTTAGCTACCTCAGGCTAGCCACCATATCCTCTGTGCCATAGAAGCAATGTGAACATTTGAATGCCCACACTATGGTTGAGGGACAACATGCCATGTTTACGAACATGAAGGGTCTATGATGTCTAAGAGGGGTGTTGAGTTAGGCAACTTAAAATCTTTTTCTAAAGTTATGGTCTTTGATTTTCACCTAGTCAAAACCTATGCAATGAATAATCTATCTAGATATGCAACTAAGGTTTTGCTAGGTGTGTTGCTATTTCTAACACAAAAGAGTTATGCAACCTAGGTTCTAATCCTATCACTACCCCATCAAACTAAGCTAGGAATATAAAGCTAAATTATTTAAATGTGGAAGCTAAAGAGTGGTAGAGGTGCAAACTCCCATCAATGACTCGTTATTTTTACCGAGTTACCAAGCAGCTCCTTGCTTCCTGCTAGTCCTCGTTGGAGCCTTCGCAAGGAAGTCCTCGCAAGGGCCAAGCTCCCGGTTGAGTAACTCCATGGATAGTCCTCAAGCCTTCCCCACATGCAAGTGGATCAACGAGATGGCCTCTCCTAGACCGCTCCCCACCTTATTCAATATTGAGTTTCCAACCAAATCACCATGGGCCTTGTTCCCTCTGTTACAAAGTGGCGGCCACACCACAAATGCAGTTGGTATGGTCTCACAAGACTACAAGCCCCTCTGATGTACAAAAATGGTGCAAAAACTCCCTAGATATGTTTCACAACTCCTCCACATTACAATTGACCGTGAGGTCGGTGCAATGGTCGACAGCATACCAACAGTCACCAGTGCCTCACTGACTGTTGACACCAAAGGTGGCAAACGGATAAACAACAAGTGTATGGTTGTCAAGGTAGCCCTCACCAGGACTACTCTATGTATCGATTTCCATGGGGAACGTGAAGTGCACTAACAAAGAATCAGGTTCATCCCATGATGACACAAGGGGTTTATGATAGGTTGGGTAGAGAGGATTTTCTATCGCCTTGATAACTGGTAAGGTAAGATAGATATAAAAGCGATCACCTCACATAGTAAGAGGACGAAACCCTTGACGGAACCACCTATCTTGTTATGGGAGCCCTAATATTTTAATCACTTGCCTAAAAATACATGGTGGAATACAAAGGCTAGATAGGGCTATCACCACGTACTAGCATCCACAAACAATCCATGCAACAAGCCACATACATAGGCAAGGTATAGCATAGACACCACATCTACACTATATATCACTACTCTAACTGTAGGGACTCACCGCGTTAATTCACCTAAATCGAGTGTCACCCACTTGACCAACTCAATTAAGCAAACCAACATCGGTGACTCCCCAAGAGATACAACACATCTCCACTATCAGGATCCCGGTTGAGTATAATAACACGATAGCCTCCACATAACAAGATCACATCTTAGCAACAAATTACATAAATAAGCTAAAGACATATATTACAAGTCTTGATGAATATTCTGAATTAATTATACAACATGGAACTAAATGTGGTGAGAACCAAATGACCATCTTACCGATTACACCTACACTAAGATATACACTCTTTCTAGTAATGGGTGGTCACCTTGCCCATGGGCGTCACCACCATAGCTTGGACAGCTCCTGCCATTCACCCACTTTGCCACTAACGATGGGGTGAGATAGCCACCAATGTCCTTTACCTACAAAACAAGTTAACGACAGCACCGTGAGTACATTGAGTACTCGTAGGACTTAATTCCAACATATATATATTTGGTGGATGCAATAGGCATTTGTTTATTTGCATAAAAGCATGGTGTTTATTAAAAGATGACATGCTCATGAATCATAATTAAAATAATCAGCAATTATAAGTTCGTGACAAGTAGTAATGAGTAATATGGTAAAGGTGATCAACATTATGATTCATTCATCCTCAAGTTTCATCATTAACACTACCATGGGTCCAGAAAGTAAG
This sequence comes from Saccharum spontaneum, assembly GCA_022457205.1. NCBI lineage: Eukaryota > Viridiplantae > Streptophyta > Magnoliopsida > Poales > Poaceae > Saccharum > Saccharum spontaneum. The sequence goes on along the minus strand of CM039598.1, from coordinate 29,818,824 downwards.
AACAACCAGTTCTATCCCGAAGGACTTTAGGCTTTCAACACTCTGCGCAGAGGGTACAAGTATACCCACATGGAGAACGGGATGAACCACCATACCCGTGCCCAAGTAAGGGTTGCCTCATGTCTCCAACCTTTCCCTAACCTAGCCAGAATATCCACAAAAGGTTCGACTGGCGCCCGGTTAATGCTACCACCATTTAACCGACACCACCTTCATGCTAGTCTCACGGATAGACCGTCGCAATTAGTTACTTGTTTTGTCGCACCCATATTTGACATGTGGTCTCTACGGGTGGTTACTCAAACTACTATCCCAATAAACGGTCCATAAGTGCTCCGCAGGCTACGTCACTTGAGATCCCACACTCATAGTGACCTTACCCCTCGTGTGAGTAGAGATCAACAAATTGATCATCATAATTATATTTCATGTTGGGGTTGATCCTTTGAGGTAGGATAAGGAAACCAAAGTCTTTTGGAAAACCTTTATTTAGTAAAACAAATCATTTTTAGAAACGAGTTCAGATCAAAAGGGTTTTGATACTTGTTTTCAAATTGATTCAAATTCAGTTCTCTTTTGAAAGGTAAAGCTTTCACAAGCAAATTTGGCTTTCCCAAAGCCTTTTTAAAGTGACACTTTTGAAACTAGAAGAGGTCAAGATTTCATAAAGCTAAGGGCAATGCCTCCTCCGCCAAGGGGAACAACCATCATGAAGCTAGGGCAATGCTACCCGACCTTTCCTCTAAGAAGGAAGGGAGCACCGAGACCATGTTGGGAAGGTAGCACTAGCTCTTCCTCCAATGCATCTCACTGTCGAAGCCCGGTGGGTGAGCGAGGGTGAGGTACCGGCCAGCAGCATGTGGTCGCACCTGGATCCGGGCAACCCCCATCGTCGGGAAGGAGCTACCGGGAAATGACAGCACCACCCGAAAAAGGCATCTCCACAGTGTGAAGTGGGGCTCGATCCCCAGGAAGGCCTCACACAATGTGATGAAGGTCGCAATGTGGAGGATCCCCTCCGATGTCAGGTCATGGAGACGGAGGTGATAGAACTACAAGAGGCTATGCACGAAGGAGTGTAGTGGGAGGCCAAGCCCCAGATGGTGGAAATTGGCGAAGGAGACAACCTCCTAATCCTTGAGCACCGGTGCTAACTCCCTAAAGATGGGGGACACCAGCCAATCGCTAGGACTTCCTCTGGCGCCAGCCCATCCTCCTCCATCTTCCTAAGGTCCGCCTCGGTGACCTCTGATGGACCCCATTCTACCATGGGGACAAAGGGAAGAGCAGTGGCGATGAGCGAACGCGCGAGAGCGGGGCAAAACAAAGGTTTTTATGAAGCGAAGGATTTCACTGGGAATAGGAGGAAACTCCCCCTCCCTACCTCCTTGATTCACTTTAGTAGTCCACGAGCGGTGGCCGCCATGCTCTCACGATCCCATGCGTGATCATACGACATGGCGGTGGTTGCTGGACTTGAGGCAAAGATGAATCACCACCTCCCTGTTGGCCTAACCCCTCGAAGCCGACCCAAGCATGCTGTCCAGTCTACACACACCTCCTCACGGGACATAAGGGGATCCGACTCCCCTTGGGCCCACCAGTCACCATCAACAGCCTAGATCCGCACACACAAAGTGTCGTGGCTTCTCCTTCGCTGGATCAGCTCCATGTGGCCTGATGTCCCATTTCCCAGATGAAACGGGACGGCGTGGGAGTGCACGCCATAACTCCTCCACCAGCCACGATAACCTAGGCACCATCAACTACCTACATAGAACGTCAGCGGAAGGGACGTGCCAAGAAGCCACCACGCCTGCTGGCAAGGAGGCCCCACGATGGCCTCAGGGTTGTGCTGGCTACCCAGACAGAGTAACTCGACCCCCGATCGATGGGTGCTCGAGTAGTGCACCCCCAAAAAACCAACCAACTCCCTAGAGTTTGGCTAGGAGCCTTTGAGCGGTAGGCCTAATGAGGGTCGCCCGCATGAGCTCAACACGCTCCCCGTGCCCTGACCTATGGCTACATAAGATCGGCCCAAGAAGGCCAGCCCAAGAGGATTGAGGACTGCTACCGAATCCCCCAAAAGGGCATGGTGCGCTAGGTGATTAGGTGGTCCCGAGCCAGAGCCCAGACGCAATCGAGCACTAGTTTGCCAGCAAGCGCAAAGGGCAATTTAGACTCCTACACCATACTGTTGGCATTTCTTAGCACCTTTACTAAGTGTGGGTTTTGAATCCATCCTTAGCAATGGTGCCAGAAATGACTGTTGGTATTACTTAGCAACTTCACTATTAACTAGTGCTACTAAGTACATCCTTGATAGTTCCTTAACAATTTTAGATATTTATCCGCAAGCACACGGAGCTATCATTGTAGCATTTCACCTAGAATTACATCCCCTCCAGGTACTAGCGCTGAGGATGTAGTTCATGGTATCATCCATTTATATTTTTCCAAAGGAAGGCATTGATTATGAGTCTAGTATGGATATGAACTTGAATAATAATGCTTGCAAGTACACCAATTGTTTATAACAGGGATAAGAATGATATATTCAAGATAGTGGACACACACTTGTCATTCCTCGAGGATAAAATAGAAAAGAAAGAATAAATAATGGTCCTAAGTTGAGCAGGCATTGGTCTAGTGTAGTCATACAAAGATAAGTTGATAATCATACAAATTATATAATTAGTATTAGAGCTAAGTGTGAAGTAGGTCGGGAGACCACCGAGTACTGGTCTGCTAGCAACCTCATGTGACAATTTAGAATCCTACACCCAAGTCAAATGTGGGGGAGTACAAGGATCAGACAGGGCTATCACCACCTGCCGCCTACCCCTCTACCGTGGAAAGGGACAATGCAATCACCTATCTCACCAAACCCAAGCACCTCGCTTGTGTATACAGAAACTACCCAAATGCCCCCGGGTCCCGGACCCTACGGATCGATAGGTAAAGAACTTGGGCATACCTAATGGCACGATGAACTACCACCTCAACTTTACTCTAATTCGAGTTATACAAGTTATATGATTGGTTAATCATAAAGTTAAATGTGCTACTCTCATGACACATAAACTCTACACTAGTTCATATATCATGATCATAACACAAAAACCATACTCTAGTGCATAGCTTTAGAAGAACTCATAATTCTATTCATACCCAAGAGTCACTTCTTCTAAGGAGCCAAGCTCTCCAAGGTAGCTTTGCCTTGCTCTAAACAACTAAGAAAGTAAAAGCTACAACTAAAGAGTGAAGGTGTGTGAGGCAATGCTCAAGATGAGTGTGTGTTGAGATAGGGGGTTGCCCCTCATTTTATACTAGAGCTAAGGTGGTGCTTTCGTCTATCTTTAGCGCAGGGGCACGGGAGATACCGACTCAGCATGGAGCCATGCCACCGCTAGAGAAAGATGAGGCTGAGGCGCGCCAGGAAGAGGCTGGCCGCCCCCTAGGACCGGCCAGTCCATGACCAGGCCATCTCGCCACGGCCTTTGCATGGTGGACTATGGGTTGGACATGGGTCAGTGCCTCAGGGTGCCTCACCCAATTTGGCTTGATTTGGTGGACATCTCCCTTGTCTCTTTTGCGCAAATCAGTGTTTGGAAAGCGCCTTTTGGTGAAAACTACATGTATTTGTGTTTGTGACCTACAAAAATAATAATCTCCAAATACATGTGGAACTTGGTTAATAGTAAATGCATATGTGACTAAGTTTGCTAATTTCTCCCCTTTTGTCACTTAATTGGCAGTTGGATATGATCAATGAAGACCGCCAACAAGCTCCCCCAAGCTTAACCTTTGCTCATCCCAAGAAAATAGCTAAGTTATTGGTTGTTGATCAGTAGTTGCTACAATGCCAAATATAATTCACAAGTGCCATGCCTATAACAATGTATTCTTCCTCAATTTAAATAAGTTGGCCTTCTATCCACCCTATTAACTTAATTCCTGTGGGGCTTATTGCTTTTCCAAGTCTTAGGCGACTACAAGATAGAACGGTTTTAACAGAATTACTAATCAGTCATCCTTTGATCAACCTTCTATCCGAAGGTTTTATGAGTTTTGCAAAATAAAATGTAAGTTCCTCAAATGATTCACCCAATCGCTCAATGTCTATGTTCCTCACCAAGGCATTTGATTGTTTTGCCTTCTTTTCTTCCTATCTCTAAAAGGCTTTGAGTGGAGTTTCAGGTAGGTATGAATGAAAGGCATACTTGCACCACTTATATTGTTAAGTCAAAAACCAGATTCGAGGAGATGCAAGTCATACACTTTGATCAAGATGTGCGAGTGTGTGGAATATTTTTATAATCCCAATATTTTTGGCACTCCATTGATCATGACTCTCTCTTTTGAATGTTGCCTTAGAAGTATGGGCTATCTATCTTTTTTCAACACTTTTGGAACCTTCATGTGTTCCATTTTTTCTATTGTGAGAGCTTCATATGTCTCTCTTTTTTTCTTCTCTCTTTTTTTAGCATAGCCCCATACCTTTTCTTTTGGCATATGAAAACTTTTGAGAGAAAGTCTCATGACAAACAGTTGGAGTATTTATTTTAGGTGGACAAAAACATATTTTTGCGCAACTCTTATTGTAAGAGTTAGCATTTTATTTGTGGGTGTACGTGAATCTTGATCACGGGTGCATGACGAGAATCTCAACAAGGGTCGCAACAATTTGACAAAACTCAATGTTAATTCAAGTAGCATATGACTAGGGTTTGCATTTGAATGTGTCATATGGCCATGGTAGGAATAATCATTGAGGAACCTTTGATTTGAGCATTTAAAAAGAAAACTCCGGATGTCAAGTTTCTCTTAGAATAAAGTCATGGCGTATTCTATTTACCATATCATAAATTGCAACAACTTAGAAAAGGATCATGCTTTTGCAACCCACAAGTTTCAAGTTTCAGGATGAGACATTTTAACCAACAAACTTAAATCTTGGGGAATACTAAGTTATAGCCTAGGCCCAATTGAATTATAGATAGGGCAACTATTCATCATTTCAACGCGAGAGAAACTAGACATTCTTAAATCACATATGGGAGTGGAATAAGATATTTTTGTTGTTTTTGTCATATTTGATTTTTTTGAATACTAATAAATGCAAAAATTAAATAATGCAAAGATTAAAATGCAGAAAATAAAAGATACTACTTACCTCTGCAGGGGTCCTCCCCAAGCTTACTCATCGCCAGGTGGTCCGGGGTTGAATCCCATGTATCGCCAATAGGTTGCCTGCCGTTCTTGCTGTTGTTGCATCATTGCTTGTATGTGTGCCATTTGTTGTTGTTGTTGTTGGTGCCATTGGGTCGAATCCTACATGTGAGTATGAAGTGTATTTTGGATCTCACCGGTGTAGATTTCCAACCCTGCAAGATGAGTGCTAAGGTCCTCCCATCCTAAAACAGACTGTCATGGTCGCACATGTAGAGGGAGTCCCTCAGAATTAGATGAGTGTGATGAGTGCACCGTCCTTGATCCTCCTGCTTCGTGTGTCTACGGGATGTGCTCCCAACCGGGGTGATGCATGGAGGTGAACCCCGACACTTGCCCAGTTTTGAACATCCCTGGATGGAACATTTGGGGTGCAACAGGAACAGGCTGTGGTGGCTGTGGTTGCGTCCTTGAACTGCTTGCTTCATTTCTCATTCGACTTCTTGTCACCCTGCCAGATATAGACTTTCTATGAGCCTCCACTTGTGAAACAAGAGGGAAGGTTAGTGCAGGGAAATTGTATAAACGAAGTCCCAGGTTAGGTAACTGGATCTTGTTTGTACATCCTGGGAAACAAAACACAATTTCGCCAGCAGGATTATGTTTCAAATGATGTCCTTGTATCAAATAATGCTCATCGATGACAAGGCGTGGGGTTGTGATGTATTCTATTTGCTGATTTTGTAGTGCACCAACACCATTGGCAATGTGGCTAACCATAGATGTGCATGTTACTGTAGTAGTGGTGAATGTCTTTATTACTTCTAGCCAATGGTTAAACATTTCTTTGATAGGAGCAATTTTAATCTTTCTAATCATAGCATAAATTACTTTCATTTCAGCATTATGCACAATTCGAATATCTTGCCTAGAGAATATAGTCATTGCAATCCAACGATGCATGAATCTCAAAGTGGGGTGTTGGATGTCCATGTTGACAGGTGAGAATTTTCCAACTACAACTTGACCCAAAATTTCATTCCAAAATTTATGGCGATCAAATCCTCTCACAGCATGGTTTAACTCAATTTGGCACCTTTGATTAAAACCTATGTGATTAGCAAGCTTTCTCCAAGTGCAAAAATATTCCACCTCATACAAGCAGAAGGTGATCCCATTGTCGATTTCTTTTAGTGAGCATAAGAATTGAATGGTTAAGAGATGAGAACCTTCTTCAAAAAGGAGATCAATTTCTTCCCACCCAATGGCTTGCCAAATGGAGGTGAATTCATTGTCCATACATATGGCTTGGAGAAGCACGAGGTCATACATTGGCGTGGACTCAAACTCGTGGTCCTTGATGGGGTGGTAGGCCTCCATTTCCCCACATCGTGGTAAGGTGTGGCGTGGTGCTACTGTGCCGATCATGGTGGCACTGTAGGCACGATGGTGGTTCACCAGCCATCCTATGCGATGTGGTCTCCATTGTGGCCTTTGTCATTGCCTCCTGTTCTCCTGCAGGCACCGTAATGGAGTTGGAAGCCGCCCCCAAGTAGTTGATCACCTGGTTAGTCTTGGAAAGTTGGTGGCCATGATCTAGGCTCCATCGTAGATCCCATCCTGTAGTGGATATAATCATACATGTGTCTTGTTGGATCGTATTTAGACGGCATGTCACTGTACTGGTTGTCACGGCCGTGCAGTGTTGTCTTGTCCATGCTATGTGGCATAGGGATGGCGTCTGATAGGACTGAGGTGATTCTCGGGGCTGGCACGACCACGCCACACCTAAGGCTGGGAAATGGAGGCCTACCACCTCATCAAGGACACCCAGAAATGGAGGCCTACCTCATCAAGGACACTCAGAACCTGCTTCCACAGTGACAGGTTGTGCTAGCTCTTCATCAAGAGCAGCAACCACACCCAGAAGTGGAGATGCAATGACCACAACATCGTCGCTCTGCGAGGGCTCAAGCACCAGAATGCACGAGCCTTCCTGGTTGGAAACTACAATAGCCTGGACACAAAGAGGTCATTCCCGGGGGCTCGTGAGCCCACCAAAGATGATGAGCCAGCAAGGGTTGACCCAAAGCCGCCTAAGAGGTTGACCCGCGTCAGCTATGACTGCTCCAAGCAATAAAGAAGTGCCTTCACCAGCTCGTGGCCTAGATACTGCAGCAACTCCTCCACGAGCAGACGCTTGGGGGCTCGCCGCACCTCGAGCGATGACAGCCAGGTTCACGATAGCTTTTGGTATATCGGTCATTCATGTCCACCTTGACCTTAGCCTCTCTACCTAAGCATGTTCACATACATATGTAGGCTCACCCATAGTTCCAAGAAATCCAGAGCTGACCCGTAGAGCTTACCAGAGAACATGACGCGCATACACTTCATCCTAGTATTGCCTAAGCTCCCAAGCGATTCGATTCGGCTCACGCCAGCAGCCAGACACATTTTATTCGAGGGGATAGCATATATAGACACGTGTACATGATCCATGGCATAGCACTAGTCATCGTCCCAGTGACTAATTCACTTCAAATTCCTTCCAATCGTGCCCCAAGCCATGATGAACCGGTGACCCAAGCCTTGATTTCTTGTTCGCACTAAAGGGTCGGCCTAGCCAAGCCTCATGGATCGGCTCCCAAGCAAGGCTAGGCACCCGCGCACGAGTTTGAGAGGAAAACGGGGAACTCGTTCACTCAAGGAGAGGGAAATAAAAGGAAGGAGAGCTCTAGCCACTCGCTCAATTTCTTCTCGCATGGCATAGGATCTGTGATCATTTCCCAATGTCTTGTCGCACGGTCCGACACACACCTTTTAGCCCCACAGGCCAGCCCCAAGACTAAAATGTGCATCCACACGCATAGGACTGAGGGGAATGGCATACATTCCTAGCTTGAACTAGAAGAAAATGAGGAAATAGCGAAATGATAGTGAATGTGCCGACTGCGCATCATATACACTGAGCCCAAACATATTCATTACAGAGAGGTCATACACAAAACCCCAGTCGGTTACACAAGAAACCCCTATACACGGAAGCCTAAAATTGGAGATGAACAATGGCAGCCAGCACCTTGCTCACAAGGACCTCTACACCATGAGCGGTGGAATTTCTCGAGATATCTAGAACAATGGGTACTCATATGCCATCCTAAAAAAGAAAAAGAGATGAATAAGCTAGCCCCTGTTCTCTTACGAAGTTATTTCTAAGTTTCAAAAGAGAGATGTTTTTAAGGAGTATAGTAGAATTAGGTTAGCCACCAAATATGTCCACCATATACATCCACACACATGCACATCTTGATTTGATTGTATGAATCAACTCTATTTGGATCCGAGGTTTGACTTTACAATATATGTATTGCAGGTATGCTCTTTCATGCTTTTTCCACTCCTATGAGCTCCACATAAGCCTTAGTTGTAGGAAGAGAAAGGCATAACATCATTATTGCCTTGGTGAGGATCCATAAATACCACATATATTGAGAGACTTGAGAGTATCATACAAAGGAAGCTCTGAGTTTTATTTTGAAAACCTATTAAACTTTGGAACAATGGTTGAGCAAAGAACTTAAGACATAGTGCTTAACTTGATGTTGCCATTTCTTAGCGTCACCACCAAGAGTAGGCACGGGGTCTACCCTCAGCAGCGGCACCAGAAATGCCGGGGAGTTGGCATTCCCTAGCACCACCGCTAGGACCCGGAGGATCGACAGCACCAAGGAATGCCAACCCGATAGGTCTTTACATTTACGGATGTTATCTGCAAGCGCACAGATCTATTGTTGTAGCATTTCACCTGGAAGTATTCAGGGTAACGTTATTTATATTTTCCCAAAGGAAAGCAATGGTAAAAAATATTCTGTCATGAGTATGAGCAAAGTAGACATATGTGCATACTATCCAAATAATCATACAAGGGTAAAAACAGTTGTAGTATAGATAGTAGACACACACATACTTCCAGTAAGAGACTCCACACTCAAGAATAAAGAATAAAAGAATATCCTAGTCAGGAGTAGATGGTTCTAATACAGTTAGATTGCTATGAGCTAAGTTATCATACATGTACACAAAATAGATCTAGGTATGTGTAAGATGGATCGGGAGGCCACGGAGTACTGGTCTGCCAGCAACCTCATTTGACAATTTACGTACTCCTACACCATGGCCGAACGTGAGGGAGTTCAAGCGATAGACAGGGTTGTCACCACCTACAGCCTACCCCTCAACCATGGGACATGAAATGCATCCATCCGCCACTATATACCAGGGCACCTCACCCGCATATATAATGACCACCCAAATCCCCCCCGGGTCCTCGACCCTATGAATCGATAGGTAAGAGACTTGGGCATACCCAAAGGCATGATGAACCACCACCCCCTCACACAAATAGTTCTACTCACGAACATGAAAGCTCTAAGCCAACTTAGCATATACATGATATCTAAACTATGGACTAGTCTAAATACCACATACAAGCTATGTAGACTACACATAGCCAAGCATGAAATGAACATGATATATGGACTATAGACTCGCACACATATCAAGAACATGTCAAAATGACTATACTCTAGTTCATAGCAACAACTATATGAATTGAATAAGAGCATGACTATATGGAAGAATATGATGAAAAGTGGAACAATTTATTCTCACCAAATCCTCCAAGGAGCCAAGCTCTCCTTGTAGCTTCTCTACTCCTCTCTTCTACTTTCCTACTCTAATCCTAAGCTAAGGAAGAGAGGTGGAGCTCCTTGAACTAAGTGTTGTGTGTGTGTTGGGGGTCTCCCCCTTCTTATATAGGGCTTGAGGAGGCGGTTCTAAAGCGAATATTCATCAGCGCACCCCCGCACCATCCTCCTCTGTCATAAATGTGCCGACACGAGCAAGATGTGGCCAAGCGGCAGAAAGTGGGGCATGCTCGTGCCCAGGGTGGCCCAGCCCGGCCCTGTCTTTGCTTGGTCGGTTGTCCTCTGGGCCTCCAATTCGGTGACATGGTGGGCTAGCTCGGTTGTGCTCGTTTCTATGGGCTTCTTTTCCTTCTTACAAATGCACTTTCCCAAATGGTGCCTTTCTGTTATGTTTCACCTGTTTCTAGCTTCTATTTCTACATTTATATCATTTCTACCGGTACAAGTGGAAACATGTCAATAACACAGGTATATGTGTGTATGAATGTATATTTTCCTCCTTTTTGGAATTATGTTGGCGGTATAGATGTGTTGATAACAACTGCCAACAAACTCCCCCAAGCTTACCCTTTGCTTGTCCTCGAGCAAAAGCTAAGACGTTGGTTGTTGATCAGGAGTTGCTACAATGCCGATTACATTTCAAATATGCTAGGTTTAAAACTAAGTTTTCTACCGCAATTTGAATGAATTGGCATGTTTGCTCACCCGTTATTACCTTGTTGCTTATGGAGCTTTTTGGCCTTCTCCAAGTCTTGGGTGGTTGCAAGACAGAACAGATGAACAGACCTGCTTATCATTTGTTCTTTGATTGACTATATTTCCGATGGTTTTGAAAGTTTTGTAAGATAAATGTAGTTCCTCAAATGATACACTCGATGGCTCAAAAGTGTATGTATATTCCTCACCAAAAGCTTTTTACTTTGCCTTTCTTTCATCCTACCATCTAATAAGGCTTTTTGTGGAGCTTGGTAGGGATAAAAGTGGCCTACCTGCATCATGTCATGTTGCTAAGTCAAAAACTAGACTATAGGAGAGACTAGTCATACACTTTGACCAAGATTGTGCAAGTGTGTGGAATATTTTTGTGTTTTTTATGAACTCAAATGTCATACCTCTCTCTTTGAAAATATGGGCTATCTTTTATTCTCTCTGGTGGGTGTCTTTGGACCCACTGTTTTCTCTCTTTTTGGCGAGCATCAGGGTACCCATTGTTCTCTCTCTTTTTTTCTTTTCTTTTTCTTTTTTTAGCTCATGCCTTTTTAGCATGGCATCTTTTATTTTCATATTTTTTTATTTATTTTTTCATAGTCCATACTTTCTAGATAACTTTTGGAGAGAAATATTTGACATAGAGTTTTATTTTGATAGATGAAAAGTGTACGTGAATCTTGATCATAGGTGCATGAAAAGAATCTCAACGTTGGTCACAACAAATTGACAAAGCTCACCATGAATGCAAGTAGCATATGACTAAGGTTTTGTATATGAATGTGTCATATGGCTTTGGTAGGAATTTTGAATCATTGAGGAACTTTTTGATTTTAGCATTTTAAAAATGAAATCTCCGGATGTCAAGTCTTTCTCAGAACAAATTCATAGCAAGGTCTATTTCTCTATATCATGTCAAACAACTACTTAGACTAGATTGAGCATTTTGCTACCCACAAGTTTCAAGTTTTTCAGGGCAAGATATTTTTAAGCTAATAAACTCAAACATTGGAGAAAACTAAGCTATAAGCCAGGCATTGTCGAAACACAAAACAGAGCAACTATTCATCATATCAATAAGGATGGAATCAACATTTCTACAACACATATGTATGGAGTGAAATTTTGTTTCTTACTTTTATTTATTTTATTATTATTACTATTTACTATTATTTATTTTTAGTTTTCTATGCATGGTAAAGTAAGTATGCAAAAAACAACAAATGCAAGGAAATAAATATGGAATGCATTATACCTGTGCATGGCCCTCCCCCAAGCTAGCTCAAGGCCAGAGGTCTGAGGTTGCTTGATGAAGACTCCGAGGCAGGTACTTTATTTGTTTTTGTATTTTCATATTTTTATCCTTGTTTTATACTTAGCAGTTTTTAGAACAATGATCAAATTAAGCAAATTGTTCAATTTGATCAAGGTAGACTAGTCAACCTAAGCACCATGCTTAATTTAAAAAGTCTATGAAAACATGATCGTACACAGAACCATATTTTCAAACCAAAGCATACAAGTATAAATAGGAGTTTATTCGAAAGGTAAATGTTTTTGGTTTGGTTTATCATTCAAAGTTTATATTTAGCAAGTTTTAGGACAATGATCAAATATGATATTTAATCAAGGTAGGCAAATTAATCATAGCATCATGCTAGTTTTAAAAAGCCTATGAAGATATGGTTGCTAATCATGCTTCAAACTAAAACATGCTTCATAATAAACTTTGAAGTTTAACCAAATTTTTATGATATTATGAAATATTTTTCTTTTCACTTCATATAGAAACAATTTTAGCTCAATGACCCAACTAAGAATCTTAGTTTGATCATAGTAGGCTAAATAACCCAAGCACCATGCTTGCATTATAGAGCCCATGGGGTGATGATGGATCAAGCATCATTCCCCCAAGCTAAGATGGTTTGTACAGAAATAAAGTTTTTTAGTTTTGAAAACAAAATGTTTTTGAAAACAAAATGGTTTGTACAGCAATGTTTATTTATGGAAGGATAACTACCGTTTACCTGTGGCGAGGGTCCATGGTTTATAGTCCAATGAACAGGACTGTCTCCCCCTTCGTTGCTTGCTTAATGAAGGGATGCTTGTACTCGGGGGAGTGAATACAGGTGTCTTTTTTTTCTTGGGCTCTTTCGGTACCCACATCAGCTGTTTTGCCGGTTTATCCTTCTTTTGCAGTATGTGGGCACCTTTCCCATGGTTTCCTTTTCTGCCTTTCTTAGGGGCTGCCTTTTTCTGCATGCCCTGAGAATGGCTGAAAATGATATGAGGCTGAATTTCTACCTCTCGTATAACTTGTTGGTTCGGCCCGTACTTGATGCGGATCATTTTGTAGTCTTCTTGTTGTCTAGGCTGAAACTCAAACTTCTCCTTTCCATTGATATTGAAGCAGATTACTCCAGCTCCAACATCAATGTGGGCTCCCACAGTGCTGAGGAATGGTCGCCCAAGAATGAGCGGTGATTCTTTTGTGAATTCCATGTCAAGCACCCTAAAATCAACGGGGACAAAGTAGTCCTGGATTTTCACCGAAATATCTTCTGCAATTCCCGTCGGGTAGCGGACTAAAGAATCAACCAGTAGGAGCGTCATTGTGGTAGGAGTTAGATGTGTATAACTCAGCTTGTCGAAGGCGGCCTTGGGCATTACGCTCACGCTGGCCCCAAGGTCGCACAAGGCATGATTGAAGATCTGGGTCCCAATTGAGCATGTGATGGTGGGGTACCCTGGATCTTTCTTCTTTTCTGGCAAACGGTTGAGTATAGTTGTGCTACACTCTTCTGTTAGTTTCACCATTTCTGTGGATGGTAATGGTCACTTGTTGTTGATGATGTCCTTGATGTACTTGGCGTAAGATGGCACATACATGACGTCCAACAGCGGGACGCTTACACTAACATAGCTCAATCACACACTTAGCAAAATATTAGTCCACTAGTTGTCGCAATTACCAAAACCAAACATAGGGCTTTCAATCTCTCCCTTTTGTAGTTGATGACAACCACACAAAGATAGGGATTAAATTTGAAATTCCAAGCTAGCATTTCACGCAAGCATAAATTTCAAACTTGGTTGGGATCTTTTGTTGCTTGTTGAACATGAAGACCACTTGGGAAATATTTGGATAAGTTTCACAAGATCCAACTAGGTAGTGTTAGCTCCCCCTACATATGTGCTAGTCTATTTGGATTAAAACTTGCACATATGCTAGATAGGATCTATGGGAGAATTAACAATACTTAGTGATGCTAAGGTGTATAGGATTGCAATTTGTAGATGCCACATGGAAATTTGGTTACCACTTGAAGATCACCTTTGAGCTTAATCCTTAGCACCATTGTTAGCTAGACATAAAAAATACTTGGAAAAATGGCAGCTTATTAAATGTAAATGAAACTCTCATGAAACTCCCACTGAGACTTACTTCAGGACCTTTCCCATCTGTCTCTTATTAACACAATAACCTTTCCTATCCATCTCTCATTAACACAATAACCATTCCTATCCATCTCTTGTTAATGCAATAGATGAATGTAGAAGAATACAAAAAGGCACAAAGTTGGCGAGCTATTCTTAATTCTCTAAATATTGATGTATAGTGTAGAGCTCCCATATAAATGGTCTAGATAAGACTTACTCCCTTCATCCCAAAATAAGCACACATCTCGCCGAGGAGTCAAACCTTTTAAAGTTGGACCAATATAAAAAATGTACTAATATCTTGTTGGGGGAAGGCACCCCTAACGGGAACCCCCATCTATCACTCAGCCTCACCCGGCCCTACATGAATGCTTCACTCACGGGCCGTCACCCTCGTGGCACAAGGCTTCCCTCTCGCTCCCTCCTTTCAGATACCCGTGACAGGAACTGGCTCGAAGGTAATGGGGTGAACGAAAGGATGGTAAAACCTTTAATGGGTGCGATGATCATGGCAAGTGTGGCTGACCTGGAGAACGGCGGTAGGGCCACTAGAGTTTAGGGCAGTTGGCCAAGGGTGCGGGGCGTTACCTCTTTACCTCCCAGCAGTGTATTGGCTCTATAAGATGTTGTACGACCCTTTTGTAATTTCACCAGTGCCCCGGGTATGGCCTATAAACACTCGGGAGCACTAATTTTCAGATAGAATTATTTTGGCAATTTAATTGGTAGTTAATACGCATTTATTTCTGGCTCTCCTCCCGCGATACCCTTGCTCACGTTCGTTTGCATCTGCCCCATTCACTATAGGAAACCCTCGGCCTCCCTCTGCCTAGTCTCTAGCGAGGGTGGGAGGCTAGAAGTGACCCCACATATCTATAATGTACAATAAGTACCCATTATATTGAGCAAGGCATACTTTCATAATAAACTTATTGGGGATACAAATGTTGATTCAATTTTCTATATTCCTAGTCAAACATAGAAAATTTTGACTTCTTGAGTAGCAAGATGTGCGTTTATATTGGGACGGATGGAGTAATAAGGTTTGGTAAAAAGCTACATAGAAAATAGACTAAGATTATGATTTCTCTTTTCCTATCCGTCTCTTAAAAGCTACAACAAGATGAACATAAGAGATATACATACAAAGATCAAAGAGCTTATTGAGGTCCACTGGAGACCCATGATTGGTACAAGATGTGTGTGTAGATCGATCGAACAAGACCCCAATAATCTCTTTGCATATAATGTAACCTCTAGTCAACATTGGACCCTGGCTTGTGGCATGTACAACCCACAAACATCAAGCTTTCTATAAGTTTTTAGCGCTCCGCACATAGACGATTAAAAAAGTAGCTTGTTGTTTAATTGTCTACACATTGTTTAATGCTGCCATATTATGTAAAAGCATCAATATAAATGATATATTAATATATTCATATATAAAGTAATTTAATTGTTTTTTAAATCAAATAAAACATAATATGGTTACATAAGTTTTGTCTAACTTTTTTTTAGGTTTGCATAGTGTTGCCATATATGCACTATACTAAAAATTTCATAATATTTTAGATCTTGTACCTAGCCTATACAAATATCATAGTTGAAACAATAAATTATTTTTAACTCTCTAACATAAGCTTTGCTGGTGGTGAAATTATTTTACTGTAGTGTACTAGTGTCACACTAGTATTATTAACTTACATAAATTTTGATGGATTTATTCAGCATAACAATTCATGAAAATACACTAAAGGTTCCACAAAATAAAATATACAACAGACATTCAAAGTGTAACATGTGTTTTTATCAATTCTAGGTTACAGATACCGTAGAAAGGAACATAACAAAATGTGAATCGTAAATTTTGGATTTAAGTTTGATTTTATATAGATTTTATAAGTCTCAACCGACTTGTGCATTTTTTGAAAAAAAGGGAAGAAGCTAATAAGGCACATTGTATTAGGAACCCTGAACTTAATGTAAATCCTGCTATCAACTTTCACTATTGATTTCTGCTTATATTTGATTCCATTTTTTCATCTGGAGTCCTCCACTTGTTTCTATTCTTGCCATCGACTCCTTGTTTAAACAGAGCACAAACTCTCACGTTCCATTGCCGCGCCCCTTCAGCTCCTCTCCGGTGCTTCTGAGGGCATCCATAATAGCTAGCTATTTAGCTAGCTGACTAGACTGCAATCTGATGTGTGGATAGAAAAAAAAGTAGGAGAGAGAGTAGTCCTAGCGACGAGCAAATAGCTGATCTATTTCACGTAGCTTAAAAATTAAGAAAGGAGCAATTAAATTCAATAGTATATAAAAAAATAAGTATATATAAAAATAGTTTTTACTTTTGTCTCTCAAATCTACTTAAGCTGACTACATAGCTCCTATCATTGTGGACATCCTGAGGCGAGATGTGATGAGAAGGCACGGAAAGCCACGGTGGGCATGGAATCCACTCTTTTGTCGCCAGGAGGAGACGGGCGCCCTACAACACGCCATCAATTTTTCGGAGCATGGGCCAAGGTCGGCCGGCATCTCGCAAGACGATAACCTACCTGCTCCTCGCATATATTCCCTCCATACTGGAAAAAAATGATGTTTAGGACAGCATTTAGCATACTAAGGAATGATTAATTAGGGTAGAGTTTTTCATGTCTGCCCCTGTTAAATATGGTTGCAGGTGCATTATATATGATACCATTCATCAGGCCAAATGGCTAGCGCAGCGAGGTGGGTGTGCTGAGGTGCCGAGTTCGAAGGCCGGCGGGCAGCAAGTATTTTTGCTGCTGCCTTCATTTTGCATGGCGCTCGTTTATGTGCTACTCCTCGCGCGCGCAGCCGCTGATGCTTGTTAGCCGCGTTTATTTTTGGCTTGGCGGGCGATGGTGGCTTTGCATGTCTCTGTACAAATTGCTTGGCGCTCGTTTTTTTTTTTGCAAATTTTTGCTGTGGCGCTCCCAGGCTCGTTTGGGCGCGGAGGAGTGGCACCATCTTCTCTGCCTCGACGGAGTTCGGCGTCATCTCCTCCGAGGTGAGCGCCACATCCATGACAGCAAGGAAGCGATGCACGCGACGAGCGGCGAGCAGTAGCACGACCTGAGCGGCGACTGGCGAGCGTGAGAGGCGAGCGCGGAGGCGTTGATGGCGACCGGCGAGTGGTGTTGATGGTGACCGGCGAGCGGCGATTATGGCGAGCGGCTTAAGAAATCATGCGCGGAGGCGAGAGGCGAGCATGTACGGCGCAGATGAGAATCTAGGCGTGGAGTAACTACGTGGGCAAGCGGCGCGGAGTAACTACGCGGGCTCGGTGATCGAACAGGTAAGGGCAAACGCGTCCACAATACTCGCTGCGGCTCCAGAATGTCATTTTTTACACAAACGAGGGGCCAGGACGTCGTTTATTTCCTATACGGAGAGAGTATATTAGGAGACGCAGACGGTTCGAAAAAGTCCCAACGACGTGCCTGATGTGCACGCGCGCGCTGGCCGGGCTGTGCTGTTGTGGGCTACGTCATGTGTGTTTGTGACTGCAATGCACGCACGCACGCCGTAAAGGCTGAAGACGTTAGGAATCATATCCGCACGCTGCATGCTTTGAAAAAATATAAAAAATACAATAAAGTGGTGAGAAACAGCATCGATCTCCTTCCCACCACTACTACTGTCAACACTATGTCCTCAGAAGTCAATATCCTCTCTGTATCTGGAAGTATTGCTACTAGTAGTTTTTTTGTTGGATAAACAAAGTATATTAGTACTAGTCAAAACCACAAGGCTGCATGCGCACTCTCTCTTTCTCTCACCCCGGCAAATGTAACACAGAGTGAACATACAATTAGCATATAGAGACCTCTGTCAAATAATGTCAAGCTTAAATGACACCCAAAGGCTTGAATTTTTGACACCGAGGGGCAGTCAGAATCATCTATGTATGCGTGTACACCTTCTTTGGTAAGTTAGCATCATCAACATTCTTTTGTAAATGTGGTTTCTAGCATAACAGTGGTTGCTGACGCGTAGAGTCAATTTCCTGTCGCTCATTATTGATATATAGTTAGCTTCGTTAGTGTTTTGCTGCGATTCTGACCCTTATTATCTGAAACGTTGGTCTATTATTTCAAGTAAGATGTTAATATAACAAAACTAACAATTTTCAAACAAAATTTGTCTTCCTTCCAGATCTATATGGAAAAGTTATATATTTTTGGACAAGTCAGAATTGGAACTATAAACGGACAATATTTGTGCATGCTTGTAACGTGAACCATCCTAGCTATTATTATGTGCCGGCAAGGATAATCCGTACTGGCGCTGCCGTCTCGAATTTTTGTATCAAGAAGCAACACGGATACGCATCAATGTATCTGTGTCGGTAGATGAGAAACCATGTCAGGCCTTATTTAGATGGTGTTAGATTCACCTCAATCCACATATGTTGGGTGAATTGGGGTGAAATTTAGTTCAAATTCCACTTCAGTCTACCCCAACATACGTGGATTGATGCGAATCCGACTACATTCAAACATAGATAAATGAGTTGCCACTAGTACAGTGGATAATATGCATTGCATCAATACCAAGATTCGCTACTAGTGTTCAGACTATATTTAGTAACTAAATTAAATACATTACACAATTACACCTGCTAAGGGATAAATTAGATGTTGCTAAGAGAAGGGTGAAATCAAGATGTAATGTAAGGGCGTGCTAGCCACTCTCCTTCACTATAAAAATGCTTATTGGAAGAAGAGATACACGGTCAACAGGATCAGATTTGGAGATGAGTGTACCAAGTTCTTCCATGCCATGGCAACCATCTCGCACATAAGAAATTCTATTCCACAGCTCCTAAATGACCAAGGACAATGGGTTCAGGACCACGTAGGCAAGGCAGGGCTTCTGTGGAATGCATTCAAAAAACGCATGGGGGTTTCGATAGAGCCTATGATGGTCTTTGATCTTCAGACACTAGTCACTGCAGTGTCTGGTCTGGAGGACCTAACCCTACCATTCCAGCACACTGAGATTGATGAAATTGTTAGAAGAATGCCGTGTGACAAATCCCCAGGGCCCGATGGCTTTAACGGTTTGTTTATGAAGAGATGCTGGCAGATAATCAAATACGATTTCTATGCGTTATGTGAGGAATTTTATGTAGGATCAGCAAACCTAGAATGTATCAATAGCTCATACATCACCCTGGTGCCCAAAATTGCCAACCCAGAGACAGTCAGTGACTTCAGACCCATTTCGCTGCTAAACATCAGTCTTAAGCTACTGACTAAAATCCTAGCAAACAGGCTACAGTCAGTTATCCTAAAGATTGTGCACAAGAACCAGTATGGGTTCATTCGCTCTCGTTGTATCCAAGATTGCTTGGCCTGGAGTTTCGAATACATCCATCAGTGTCATCAGTCTAGAAGGGAGGCCATCATATTGAAGCTTGATTTCGAGAAAGCGTTTGATACCATTGAGCATGTTACCATCCTCCAGATGCTGCAGAATTTTGGCTTCCCGGACAAATGGCAGACTTGGATCAGCACAATCCTCTCCTCAGGTTCATCAGCGATTCTCTTGAATGGTGTTGCTGGAAAATCTTTCAAATGCAAGCGAGATGTACGACAAGGCGACCCCCTGTTGCCCTTGCTCTTTGTCATTGCAGTGGAGCTGCTTCAGATTTTTGGTCAATAAGACGGCAAGTCAGGATCTGCTAAAGGCCCCCCTCCCGCATGAAGATGATGAATTCCCCATAATTCAGTACGCCGACGACACCCTCCTCGTTCTCCAAGCTGATGCAAATCAATTGTTTTTCCTCAAAGCCTTGTTACAAAGTTATGAAACAGCGTCAGGCCTCAAAGTTAACTATAACAAGTCACAGTTGATACCGATCAATGTGACACCAGAAAGAATGCAGCACCTGGTGAATACCTTCGGCTGTCAGATCGGTTCCCAACCATTCACATACTTAGCCCTTCCAATGGGCACTACCAAGCCAAGAATTGATGACTTGTCTCCGATTATGGATAGAGTTGAACGTAAGCTCTCTGCCTGCTCCACTTGGCTCTCATATTCTGGAAGATTACAGATGATCAATTCAGCAATCACTCCCATTGTCACCTATACCCTGTGCACCATCAAAGTCCCTAAGGGTTTGATTGAAAATATTGACCGTGCACGCAGGCAGTGTCTGTGGAGGGGAAGTGATGACATAGAAAAAGGTGGCAATCTAGTAGCATGGCCAACTGTCATGCAGCCCAAAGAGAAAGGGGGTCTCGGCATCACCAATTTGAGGTTGCAAAATGATGCCCTCCTGTTAAAGCAGCTCCATAAATTCTATAACAAGGCCAATATTCCCTGGGTCACTCTAATATGGAATAAATACTATGAAGGCAAAGTCCCACATGAATGTCGAGAACTGGGCTCATTCTGGTGGCGTGATGTGATGCGTCTCAACGTTATTTATCGAGGATTTGCTAGATGTACTCTTGGAGATGGATCCACGGTCTCATTCTGGAATGATCTTTGGTCTGACACATTGCTCTCTAGTGAGTACCCCAGGCTATACTCGTTTGCAGCAAACAAATCCATTTCAGTGCAGAGCTTGATGTCAGAACAAGATCTGGAGAACATCTTCTTTCTGCTGCTTTCCACTCAGGCTCATGAGGAATTGCTCTCACTTCAGGACTACCTACACAATATACCATATGATGAAGATGGTGCTGATTCCTGGACGCCAACATGGGGACCCAAATATTCCTCCCGTAGATTTTATGCCCATGCTTTCAGTGGGGTGGAGACCCATCCAGTCTACAAGATGCTATGGAAATTTAAATGCACACCCAGAATAAATTTTTTTTGCTTGGTTGGTTCTGGTAGACCGATTAAATACCAAGACCATGCTCCGGAGAAGGCACTTAAACATTGAGGATGATGAACTCTGCGTCCTATGTGATAGTGGCCTAGAGGAAGACATTGATCACCTTTTCTTTGAATGCCCGTTTGCTGGACAATGTTGGAACTCCATCAACTTCACCTGGGACACTAGCTTGCCACTGATGGAGCGCTTGGCGATGGCTAACAGTATACACAATTTGGAGTTCTTCACAGAAGCAACTATCATTGCAGCATGGGAGCTTTGGAAACTTCGTAATGACAAGATCTTTCGGAGGAGGTTGCCGACTACTGCTATTTGGTTAGCCAATTTCAAAAACCAATGTTTGTTACAATCAGTTAGATTCAGAGATGATCTTAGATCATTATTTTGCTTTTGGTTAGATGCTTTCAGTTAATTCAGGTTTGTAATGCTCTGGACACTCTTGTTTCTTTTAATTTAATTTAAATCCTACTGTGGGGATCTCCCCCACACTCTTTTGCGTCAAAAAAAACATTTGGAGGGCTTATTCCTGCTTTATCTTTTTAGGCGCCAGCAAGAATACATTACCGACGCGACGGTTCTAATTTTACCGGATGACTTCTTTTCTTAGTGATAGTGCTTTTGTGACTATGGAACGGCACAGGTCTTTAGGACCACTACATCCATATACATATGCAAATTGTTAAGAATTATTTGTCACTTTACAGCCGACCGAATGTACTGTCGTTGTCATATTGCACATGCATGGATGTGTGAGATTCTGTACACAGATTAGTCCAAGATATATTCATCGTGGATGACGGAAAGGTCGGAAAATAGAAGATTTTGCGAGTCAAAGATCTTTCAAACGATGATAGAGATAGGTGAGATCGTGCTGATCTTCAGCTTATTATTGTTAGATAACAATAATACAGCCGTCGACCTTTATACGTATATAGACCCGTCCAGTGGCTATTCAGTGCAATATTATATATTTCTTCTGTTGCACTGTTCGGTCCATTGTTTTACATGGTGACACGTAGTGTCATCAGACGACATGGTAAATGTCCAGTGTGCTCATTTCACACAATTTCGAACCATCTGTGGTACTGTTTTGTGCAGTACCTCCTCTGTTGAATGTCTGACCCGAGTGCGTTTGTCGAGTGCTAGTGTGCTTCTCCACTGGACCATCCGATGCACAGTCTGTGCAGTTGAGACCGTATGCTGATCATCAATTGGACGGACGGCGATCCGCCAGTCCGACCAAGAGCCCGTTTACTTCCGAAAAGAAACCCAAAAAGTGCTACAGTACCTGTCACATCAAATCTTGCAGCACATGCATGGAGTACTAAATGTAGACGAAAGAAAAAACTAATTACACAGTTTAGTTGTAAATCACGAGACAAATCTTTTGAGCCTAATTAGTTCATGATTGGACACAAATTACCAAATAAAACGAAAAGTGCTGCAGTAGCCGAATTTAAACTTTTTCAGCAACTAAACAAGCCCCAAGTGAAGAAAAGAGCGCCAGACAATGAATCAAGGAAGCGCCAGACATCGGAATATTCACCACATGGTCCGGTGTATAGATAAGGAACTGGCAGATCATGGGCAATGATCAAAGAGATATCCACCGTGCAACCTTCTCCCTCCATCCCAATATAACACATCTTGCTTACAGAGGAGTCAAACTTTTCTAAGTTTGACCAAGTATATATATATAAATTACAAGTATTTATGATGTGTAGATTAGAGCATCTTTAACAGTTTGCTAAAATTCACTTGGCAAATATCGTGATTTAGCAACTTGCAAAAATATATGGCAAATGAAAAAATGGACTCTCTCCAATAGTTTGCCATTTTTACTTCGTAAATTTATAAAAGTAGGCCCACAAACTACCGGTTCCCAATTGCTCGCGCCGCGCATGTCTCTCCTCCTCGCGCCACGCGCATTTCTTCCTCCTCGCGCAGCTAATCGCGAGCTAGAAACAGATCAAGAGCAAAGAAGCCTACCTAGACTATCACCACCCTAGACGGCAGCAACTGATCGCGAGCAAGGAACCCTAGCTACACTACTGGTACCTACAGGAGATCGACAGAAACAGATCGAGGGAGGACGTACCTGATCGCGACGGCGGCGACGGGCTTGGTGCAGGGTCTCCTCGTCACACGCTGGCCCGAATCGCGGCTCTCCTCATCGCGAGGAGGAAGGACGGGGAGGAACTGATCTACGCGCTGGCCGGATCGATGAAGATATATGGCGGCCGCGTGGAGACGCGCGCGGGAAGGAGTCGTGGAAATTTCCACGAGCCCGCGGGAAGGCAGGCGGTGACGTGCGGGAAGGCGATGCGGAGTGGGATGCGCGCGCGGAGGGCCTTGATGGCAACTTGCTAAAGATGGCAACCTCATTTGGCACACTGTTGGAGAGCAAATTTTCTTGTTTTGCCAAAATTTCAAGGATGGCAACCTCATTTGGCAAACTGTTGGAGTTGCTCGTCATTAGATTGGTTGTGAAATATATTTTATAATAAATTTATTTGGAGATATATAAGTATTGATTATTTTCTATATACTTAGTCAAATTTAAAAGGACTTTGACTCCTCGATAAGCGAGATATGCATTTATTTTAAGACTGAGGGAGAATGTTGAAGAAGAACATCGCTGGACTTACCCAGAGAGATAGGCTACAAAAGAATGCAAGCACTGAGTGATCATGTGATAGAGAAGAAAATGAGAGCCATGAGTCCTACGGCGGTCAAAAAACAATAATAACCAGTTCAACAGGTAATAGCACTGTATGATCCACACATGGATCTTTTGGCAGCGGAGGATCGTCTGGTGTTTATAGATTTTTTGGTAGACTTTTATCAACGACTCTTTCAGTGCCCTAGGGTCGAGATAAGTTAGAGCAAGTGTTTCTACATTCCATGCACCATCTCAATACATTTGAGATCACATCCGAGCTAGGATAGACAATTTAGTTTATCTTCGTGGGATTTAGGTCTTAGAGCTTCAGAGCATTGAGTAATTGTTCTAGCCTAGTATCTTGGTGCTTCGGAGCACTTGTGAACTTTGTGAACTTCCGGTGAAGCCTTGGTGGCCTTCAAGGCCGCACCTTCTGCTTTTGATGTGGAGTGATGTCATATAGGTGTGGGGGAATGAGGAGACAATCTCCCTCATGTGAAGAAGCTCCATATAGTAAACATGGTGTCAAAGTGACTAGAAAAATCGGACGTTGCTGCTGGCACTTCGTGACTCATGGCACTAGTCTCTAGTTAGTGGATGTCTTGCAAGGAAAACCCAATATTGTGACCGGGAGAGACCTAGAGACCAGGAGCATACCTCGTTAGAACAGAAGATATAGGTCGCGATTTGGTAACCGATGCCATGGGATATATTGTCGCATCTCTAAGAGTTTGCCCTCTCTAACTTTAGCTCTTTTTTACTTAGCATGTTTATTGCTTCCATCTGTGCTTTGCCTGTGTGACCATTACCTTCCTAGATTAGCTCTAGAATAGTTCATACGATTGACTCTAGGTTGTAGAACACTTCGTGGGTTAATGAAAGTTTGAATACACTTGAAAACCTTAAGAGCACATCTAGCTAAAGTAGATAATGATTTTTCTAGTGATAGTTTAAAATTGAGTCCTAGATTTAAGTTTGAATCAGACACCCAATGCAACCTCTCTCTCTCTCTTAGGTGTTCACGGGACCTTACATAGCTGGATAAGTTAGTAGTTTGTCTGACTCATTCAAATATCCCTGGATTATATACGGTACATGTGCTGTTTTGCTATAACACCCAAAAAATTCAATTTTTGAAAATAGGTTCAGATTTATAATTATGTACTTGTGTACATCAAAACTTAAGGAAATTTTTATGCACAAATTAAATCAAATATATAAGGCATATTATCATGATGTTGCATTCAAGCTTTTACCTTTAATTTATTGTGCTACCTATTTTGGTTTGAATCCAAACTTACACTTGAATCTCTTTTGATTGATGGCTTTGAAATAAAAGAAAAGTTCTTATTCTTTCTCGCCCTCCTTTCTCCTTTTATGGCCCAAGCCACAACACCCCTCTTCCTCTACCAAAATATGCCATTCTGGGGATTTCCTACACGCAATCCACACCCGTGTCCTTGCTTTCAAATGCACACGCCACCAGCTGCACTAATCCAGTCGCATGCATGCACAGATGTCACAGAGCTTGCCACCGCCATCACCGCTGTCGACCGCACAATCAACACTAAAGATATCTTATTTGTGGTCTTCGTGTTTTGGTAGTGTTCTCTCTCTCTATCTCTTCTCGCACACGCTGTTGCCCAATCACTGATACATCACGGGGTCCCGATCTTCACGACATACGGTCAACACCAGATAACCAGCTTCAAAGAAGCCAAGATAACTTGTTGTAAGCAGCGATAACTAGTGCAACCTGGAAAATAAAACTCAAAGCCAACCACTGTCTTTAACCGGCAACCTGAATCAAGGATTTGCCCAACCACACTCTCAAGGAACCAACCAACATAGCCTACAATCAATCATGGAAACCTGGAAGGGAGTAGGAGCACCAGTTGGGAGGAGATGAAGCTGCCGCTTCTGTAATCCTGCGAAGGAAATCACAAGAGCAAAGGGGTATAGATCACTCTCAAGGTTTCTTAGCACACAGCTGAACAAAGGGGTTTCTATATTTCGATTATCAAAAGTCTTTGATTGCTAACAAGCACAGGGTTTTATAGTAAGAACAGCCCTCCTAGATGGGTATAAAAACAAAATGGAAAAGAAAAGGTAGACTATGTGAAGGGGTATCCACGAAATGAGTTTATGAGTAGTTCCCGCATGGTTGTTGATCTTCCACATAGTCTTCAGTGTTTTGGACTCCACCTTGGAAATTCTAATTGACGTGTTGTTCAATGCATTGGAAAGATAACTTGATAAGCTTTCAGATCATGTGTAGCAAGCACCACGAAATATTCTAGAGTGGTACAATTTTACATGAGAAGTTGAACATCAGGAAGACTATTGACCTGTTGACCAGTCTTCACTAATGTAGTCAAATCTCAAGATTGGAATGTTGAAATCAGTTGAGACCACCCAAGCTTGAAACTAGACTTAACAACCTTTCCAACAAGTCCTCATGGGCCTTCATAGCTTTGAGAATCAAAAGTTATGACTGATTCTTTTTTACAGTTCTGTCATGTTGGACTGTGTGGCTCTTCTCTGTAGTCCACTCTTAGTGTGTTCTTGTCATCCTCCTTAGTGAACCTGAGCAATAAACACACACAACTTAGGTAGTATATAATTCTCAATATTGTTGTAATGGATTTCACAAAGTAGTGCGTTCACCTTGTGTTGTAGTTTCTTTGTTTGACTATGTGTAAACGGTCCATCAAAGACGTGATCTAGTGTAGCTGATGTTTGGGTTGTACTTTGTGCATTTTGAATTGGTGATGGCGTACACTGGACCGGATGCTGGATCTGACTCCAGCACCACGTCCGATCATCGCGCGCAGAGGAGGCGGCTTTCTGGCTGGCAATCAGATGTAGAGGACGCCGCACGACCGAATGCGCAGTGGCCATGTTAGGTCACACCTGACGTACGCTAGCATTAGCAGCAAGAATGCGCACAGAGAAGAGAGAGAGTGTTGACGATGGTTATCTACCATAATAAAGAATTAAAATAAATATATAAAGGGCTAATAAATGATCCCCAACATAGGTTTAGGGTGTCAACTAACGAAATTCCATGAGTTTTGGTGAATCTACAGATTGTAGGGGGTTATCAGAATAATTCAGGAATTGATATCTTCCACGAGAAGGAACCCACGTCAATCGGCCTAATCTCCACGTCATGAATACGCAAGAGGCTTCTAAAGGACACCAGAGGACTCCACAAGGAGGGCCACCAAGAGGCGCCGCCAAGTGGGGCCGACCGGCCTCAACCCTAGGCCGACCGGCCCCTGGCCGCCGTCCCTCGGCTCCTTCCTTTGCAAGCTACTTCAATTGCCTCCAAGGATGCATCCTAACCCTACGTGAAGGTTGGTTTGATCCAATGGCCACGGTTTCATGCTTTGGGCTATATAAACGAGGCCTCAGGCCTCCTCCAAAGGGGAATTCATTCAATCAATCATCAACCAGAAAGCAGAAGACCAACCAGCAACTCTCATCTCCTTAGAGCTCCATCAGATCTAGGCATAGCTAGATTAGAATTAGAAGTAGAGTCAAGCAGCCTTGGGCTCCAGATCTAGTCAAGAGGAGCTTGGTAAATCTAGTTCTTCTCTCTTGTATCAACATTGTTCTTCAGATATTCATCTAGTTTATCAGTTCTTCTAGTTCTTGATCTAGTTCATGTTCTAGTTCTTTATGTTCTAATTGTTTATGTTCTAGTTCATTGTTCTTGATCATTATTCTTGATACATTAGATATGATCTTGTTCTTAATCTATATTATATCCTTGATTATTATGAGATTAGTCTGCTTTGATTATATATTTGGCATAGATAGTTTATCATTATGTTTATACACATGTTTGCAAAGCACTCACCTTTTTGAGTCATGGGTGGGTGGTCAACATTGTGTAAGTCTGGTACTTATACACTGTTTACCTACAAATGCACTCTATACTCTGGGCCATATGGTAGATCGCGGGTGTGACATTCCTATTGAGTCCTTTGTAGTCCACTCCCCGAGTGTAGAACTTAGTAGAACGCGGTCTCATTACTTAGTTGTTACTCTGTTTCTCAGCTTCGTAATGGAGATATTCCTTGTTTATGGATATGAGATAACCTAGCCAATGATTGCCTGATATAATTGCACTAATCAATGTAGATTATGACTAATAGTTAACGGATTACTTAGGAGTTATTCTCTTATTATATTCTGATCAATGACTTGGCATAGTAGTACTGCTCTAAGGAATATCATCTGAATGGTCTGATTATCATATATTTTATCTCTTTTTATTTGATTGATTCCTGTTTGAGAGTAAAGGATAGTGATTTTGAATATTCATACCACATGTGTAGAGTAGCCTTTAATTAATATGTGCCCCTCCGTTTGTTCTCCTTTGGTTAAATACAAATAACAATACCTAGGATAAACTTGGGTGACATGCTGCAACGGATGTATTTATCTGTGCGCTTGCTAATATATACTTTAATATCTTTAAATAGTTAAGTGGCATGAGTACAATACAACCACACTCTTGGTGTCATGTTGGGGATGACAACCTAACGCGAGTGATGCTAAGAAGTGTCAACAGAGAGCGACCGGATGCTCGGGCACATCAGGTCACCTCTGACCTGACACGTCTGGTCAGCTGTTAGCAGCTCTTGAACCTTACTAGACTCGACCAGACGCCATGTGTTGGTGAGTCCGGTCACTTTGAGCAGTGAGTCTAGTCGTTACTTAAGTGATCACGTGACTGAGTTTTGACCGTTGAGATCCAATGATAGGGATTTGAACCATGGACATGTGGCAGTCATCAGGGTGATCGGACACTGGCGACCGGACGTTGAGCTAAGTTCGGTCGGTGCGTCCGATCATCCCACGAGCAGAGCAACAGTTCTATTTCGTTGGGGGCTCTATAAATAGAAGGCGGTCGGCTCCAAGGCATCCCTCTTGGACTTTTGACATTCTTGACATCTTTGTGAGCTAAGCAAACTCCCTCCTACTCATCACTCTTGCTTGTTTGTGAATCCAAAGTGAGATTGGGTTAATCCAAGTGTATTTGCTAGAGTAATTGCATCTAGTAGCACTTGAGGATCGTTGTAACACCCTAAAATTTTGAAAGAATTAAAAATAGGTAAATATGCTTTTTATACAATTTGTGAGCATGCAGACCTAGAAGAGTAATAATTTTTATTAATTTAAACTCAAATATAAGGGTAGAAACATGATTGAGCATTCATGCTGCTGCATATTATTTTGTATTGTCTGCACTTTTTGAAAATACAAAAGAGAATTCAAAATTCATTTGAAAATTTGCTTTGAATTTGTTGAAAAGAAAAAGAAAAGAGATTTCTTTTACTGACTCGGTTTTTGGCCCAGCCCAGCAAAGCCGCCAGCGCGCCCCACCCTCTTTTCCCCACGTGCAGCCCACCTTCCTTTCCCGAGCGACCGCGTGGGCCAAGCCCAGCCGTAGCTACTGGCCCAGCTTCTCGGCTGCGTGTTCTCCCTCGCGATGTGATGCTGACGACGCGGGCTCGCATGTCAGGGCTTCCTTCTTCCTCCCCAAGCCAGCCAGATTCCTTTCCTTTGCTCCACCGATCGAATTTGTCTCCCATATCCTCCCCTTCCTTGTTTAGAGCATCCATGGGTTATAAAAACGGGATGCCGCACCCCCTCCGCTCCATCTTTCATCGAATCGGAGGACTACCATCGTCCCGAGGAGGCCGCGCTCGAGCCGTCGCCTCCACCGTCCACCTCTCTAAGCCGCACACCTCCCTCGGTCCGGCATCGACGTTCTTTTCTACCTTGGTGTGTTCGCCTTGGTATGCTCTACCTGTCGGTACCTTTCTTTCACGAAATAACGCTTTGTAGCGAGGTATAGCCATCTCCAGCCATGGCGCCGCCGTGGCAAGCCTCCGGGCCACTGTTCCGGCCGGCGCACCACCGTTCATCCCCCCGATCCGCTCTGAGCCGTCCATTTCAAATCTAACGGCTGTTAATCGAAGATACCGTTTCGCATGTCACATAAACCAAGTAAGAAAAATAAACAAGCGTAAGTACATCTCGTACTCAACAAGTGTAACATGGGGTTCATGAGGCTCAAAGGCATGACATTGGTTTATCTGTATGTAGCTTTTATTTAGCTTAATTTTAGCATATCAATAGCATCAAAATGTCTCAATGTAAACAATAAACATATGATCCATGTGAAATGATTAACGAATAGCAAAAACCTATTCATTATTAATGATCAACTATTCCATATGGGTCCAAGGCCACTCGTGACCGTGAGCACGGCTGTTATAACAGTTTTATACTCTGCAGAGGTTGTACACTTTCACTGCGAGTCGTGTTGCCCATATGCCAGGGTTAATTACTCCCAAAACACTCCCAAGGTGAGTAGGTAGGGAAACACTATGAAGTCTTTCGAAGGTTCGTCTAGCAAGTTAGGGCCATTAGATTCACTCGGCAAACAGATGTAGAGCCCCCGTTCCAAATGGCACAATAACACGCAGCATATACACATAAGGACAGAGGCCGCACTATACCCGATTCGTCAAGCCATTCTTACGCCAAAAAGGTTACCACTAACAAGCTAGAAAAGGTCCTTCTATATGACTAAAGCCAGAGTCATATAGCCCTCACAGTTGTACTGTAAATCCCGGATGTTCGCTTACAGATAAGTCCTTAAGGAGAGTAACTAGAGCATCAAAAATAACCCCATACTCTAGTCCCCTTTAAACAATAATCAAAATCATCTTTTAATGTTTATTGCATATTCCATTAGTCAATTTACATGATCATAGTTCATGTTAAGCACTAGCAATACTACTCAATGCAATGTAATAGGTATCAAGGTATAAGATCAACACTAAGTCATTCCTTAACAATGGAATAGATGCATAATGATATTATTTGTGTATTGTGAATAGGACAACAAGGATAATCCCATGCTATACTTGCCTTGCTCAAATTGGTCCTAAAGATCTTGCTCGTAGAAAGACTCTTGATCCCCAACGAATTGCTCACCGTCTATACTCGATCAACAACAGCAACAACATATATCCAGAGACAATCATGCATATACAAACAAGATTATAATTAGAACAGTACACCAATAGTAATAAAACAAGATAAAAAGTCTTTAAAACGAATCTACAACTCGCTAGGATCACACAGACGCAAAGATCACGAAAAACGGAGCTAAAACGACAAAGTTATGAATTTACGAAGATTTCCTATAGAAAAATAATTACTTTAATTCAAACTTGAAAATAAATTGTCACAAACCTACTGTACAGTACTACCAACATGTAGGGCTCGCAAATACGAACCTAACGCAATTTGAACGGGTCAAATCGGAGTTAAAATGGAGATTCTACGCACAATTTATCATAATGGCAGAACTATAAATAAGTGAAAACGTATTTTCCGAAGTTACACGGTCAAAATATGCTTTACGAAAAAGAAAACGTAAATCTGGTTTGCGCTTTGGACTACGGGTTATATATATGAAAAGTACAGGGACTCTTTAGCAAAATTCACAGGCGAAACGGTATCTTCGATTAACCGCCGTTAGATTTGAAATGGACGGCTCAGAGCGGATCAGGGGGGATGAACGGCGGTGCGCCGGCCGAAACAGTGGCCCGGCGGCTTCCCACAGCGGCGCCATGGCCGGAGACGGCTATACCTCGCTACAAAGCATTATTTCGCGAAAGAAAGGTACCGGTAGGTAGAGCATACCAAGGCGAACTCACCAAGGTAGAAAACAACGTCGACGCGGGACCGAGGGAGGTGTGCAGCTTGGATAGGTGGACGGTGGAGACGACGGCTCGAGCGTGGCCTCCTCCTCGGGACGATGGCAGTCCTCCGATTCGATGAAAGATGGAGCGGAGGGGGTGCGGCATCCCGTTTTTATAACCCGTGGATGCTCTAAACAAGGAAGGGGAGGATATGGGAGACGGATTCGATCGGTGGAGCAAAGGAAAGGAATTCGGCCGGCTTGGGGAGGAAGAAGGAAGCCCTGACATGCGGGCCCACGTCGTCAGCGTCACACTGCGAGGGAGAACGCGCGGCCGGGAAGCTGGGCCAACAGCTGCGGCTGGGCTCGGCCCACGCGGTCGCTCGGGAAAGGAAGGTGGGCCGCGCGCGGGGAAAAGAGGGCGGGGTGCGCTGGCGGCTTTGCTGGGCTGGGCCGAAAACTGAGTCAGTAAAAGAAATCTCTTTTCTTTTTCTTTTCAACAAATTCAAAGCAAATTTTCAAATGAATTTTGAATTCTCTTTTGTATTTTCAAAAAGTGCACACAATACAAAATAGTATGCAGCAACATGAATTCTCAATCATGTTTCTACCCTTATATTTGATTTTATATTAATAAAAATTATTACTCTTCTAGGTTTGCATGCTCACAAATTGTATAAAAAACATATTTACCTATTTTTAATTCTTTCAAAATTTTAGGGTGTTACAGTTGTGGCTATAGATTTCTTGTTACTCTTGGTGGCTGCTGCCACCTAGATGGCTTGCAGCAGCGGTGGAGGTCCGGCATGTGTTGGTGATTGTTCATGGCCGGCTCCCGTGATCTTGTGATGGGTATTGCACCTTCCTCGGCGAAGCCCCGCAAGGTAGCTCTAGTAAATTGCTCATGTCATTGAGTTACCTCATTAGTGGGCCAGTTCTTGCAGTGTCCAACTTGTGGACGAGGTTTGTGCAACACCTCTTTGCCGCTGAACCACCAAGTGTTCGTTGACACGGGACTAGCGTGCCGCCAAGCATGTGAACCTCAGGAGAAAAATCACTTGTCTCTTGCCATTGGATTTCTCCTGGTATTCATATTGTGTTGATTGATGGATTGATTGGTTCATCTCCTCTATGCGGCGGTGTAATCTTCTTACTCACTCATTTATGTTCTCGCAAACTAGTTGTAACAAGCTCTTTAGTGTAACTAGTTTTGAGAGCTTGTCCTTCCTTTGCTAGTTTAGCTTCTCACCTAGTTGAGCTCTTTAGTGTAGCTAGCTTTGAGAGCTCTTAGTGACTTAGCCATTGATTGTCTTAGAGATTATAGCAACTAGAATTGTTGGGATAGGAGGATTGCAACACTTGTTAGAGCTAGTGCAAAAAGCTTTATAGCCAATTAGTTGTCTAACAAGTTTGTTTAGTGGTTTGTAGTTTTTAAATTAGGCTATTCACCCTCTCTAGCCAATTAGGACCTTTCAGGAACTCACACATACTTTCATCCAAATAGATTGTACTATATTCTTCAATTATAATGGCTACAATGACTTCACTATGAGCCAGATGGTAAGCTGTTGTTCCCAAGACATTAACGCCAACTTGGTAGGGCATGAGCCCTTGACATCACATTCACCAGGGGGCTATGATTTTTGCTTTGGGTGCTTAGACTTCATCATCTACTTGCCTTCACACATTGTCATTAGGTATTCTGCTACATCATTCAGCATCCCACATCATGACTTGGTGACACATGACGACCCACGACACAAGACTCAGCGACCCACAGTTCTACTTGGCATATAACATTGTCATTAGGTGTCCTTTGGTGCAACTTGGCATCATGTGGCATCTTTCAACATAGCATGGCATTATTCAGCCTCAAGAAGTGTGATTTAGTGACTCATGGTGGCAGTCGTGGTTACCTTCGATCCCCAACATGACTAGGCATCCCATAGCTTCATTCAGTGTCCAGTACGTGCCGCAACTCGGTGACCTATGACATCACTCGAACTGTCGCTTGAATCTATGTTGGCAGCATCACTCACATCCTATGGCTTCCCTCAACCTACATCATGACTCATTGTCCCACGTCCGACTACGCCTCCTAATGTGTAGCTAGACATCCCACAGCTTCCCTACACTCAATGTCACACAATAGAATTTAGTAGCCCACAATGGGCACATGGCCTTTCGCAAAATCACTGGTCCAGCTTCACCCCGCACCACATAGGCATGTGGGCTACACCTAACATTTCCTAGGATTCATAAAATTGTGGTAAAATGTGTTTGTAGCTACCCCAACATCTATAGAGTGAACAACTCATTATAGCACATCACTAGTCGGCCACAACCAAGTCACTCAGAGGACTTGGATGTCATAGTGCCTAATAGAGTTCCAACTCAGACTCTAGGAGATTGTTCCATGGAAAGGACTTTACAACCCTAGATCGACTCGAGGAAGAGATCTCACTAAGCAGAACATGTCAAAATTAATGGTGTGTCCAACTAGGACAATGATGTTGGGTTGCTATTAGATAGGTAGTTTGTCAACACTCAGAGTAACCCATTATTTCTCATCGAGCATGATATTTTGGCCTCTAATAAGCAAATATCTTTATACCATTTTACATCGTCAAACAAATGGCTTTGTACAATATACACCACTCAGCATGCCCGTAAGGGATGACTCCTATGTCGATGCCAGATGACCACTCGATGCACATTACGAAGGACAGCTGATGAGTACCAAATAACTCATGGATCACTTAGCTACCTAGAAGTTATAGTTAAATACACTTGACCTGGCTTTACTAAGTTAGCCAGAGGCTCAGGGGATACACCCACTATGTGTGCTCATCGCACACTCATGGATAAAAATGGATAATGGTTTAATGGTTACAATATGACTAATTCTTCAAATCAATACATGGTTAATGAGATAGACCCACCACGTTCATTCACTTGAATGCATTGAACTATGACTAGTGAATAAAAGTACTCACGCATGTCAACATATTGCATTCCGAGCACTTGCAGCACTTTGATGTAGAAAGCACTCACATTTGGACTGTTGGCGGTCACTATTGCACATTTATAGCCGCCAATTATAATCCAAAACGGGAGAAATAAACAAACTTTGACACATATGCTTATACTATTGACCTAGTTAAACTTGTATTCTGAGAAAACATGTTTTGCAGGACAAACACCAGAAACAAGTGGAAATGCACAAAAAGTGGAAAGAAAGCGCAAAGCAAAATTCGTATTCTAGGAACGCACAATCCAAAGAAAAAGGAGAAAGCCCACCTTCGTGCACAACTGGGCCAAGACACCACTGTAGGGGAGGCCCAGGCCCACTCAGCAACTGACCACGCGAAGGCGGTCGTGAGGGGGGCCACCTGGGTGCGGGCGCACCCAGGGTGCGGTTGCACCCCTACATGCTAAGGTGGTTTCAGGATGCTTCCTATTTTATCTATGCTGAACCGACCAAGTTCCACTATAAAAGAACGACTAGGGTGCTCTCCACAACACACACACACATAATTTGGGCTACACACCTCATCTTCACTTGTACTCTCTTTTCATAGTTTTAGAAGTAGTTCTGAGCAAAGGCAAGAGCTACAAGGAGAGCTTGTCTCCTTGGAAGAAGAGCAACACTTTGGTATGAATACAATGAGTTCTTCCAAGTGCAAGTTTTCATCTTTATCATATAGTAATGCATATGAACTAGAGTATAGTCTTGAACATGTTATAATCATGATATATGAACTAGTCTATAGTTTGTATGCTATGATCTTGACATGTTCATCATCATTCTTCAACGTTCATATGATTTGTATGAGTAGAAGTAGGGTTAGATTGGGGTGGCAGTTCGTTGTTCCTTCAGGTTTGTCTATATCCTTTACTTGTCGATCCGTAGGGTCAGGGACCCGGGGGTATAGGTAGTTTCTTTGTACACGGGCGTGGTGCTCGGGTACACGGGAACCTACGGATATTATGGTATCTCACGGTTGAGGGGTAGGTGGTAGGTGGTGACAACCCTGTCCATCCCTTGTAATCCCCCACGTTTGGGTATTGTGTAGGAGTCTTAAAGTCTCTTGCGCTTGCTGGCAGACCAGTGCTCAGAGATCTCCCCGTCCATCTTAAACTTAGCTCTAACTCTAGTCATATAACTTGTATGATTATCAACTGTTCTTTGCACAACTATATTAGAACATGCCAGCTCCACGTAGAAACATTCTTTTATTTATTGTTTCCCTTTTATCTTTGAGGTTAACCCATATGTGTGCCCACTATCCTCAAAATACCGTTTTTACCCCTGTCATAAGCTATGTCCATCCTGCAAGTATGTAATCATGTTTATACCAATGCTAGATACAAAAACCTTGCCCTCTTTTGGGAAAATATAAATAATGATACCTTGGAATACTCCTAAGTAAAATGCTACAATGATAGTTCCGTACGCTTGCAGATTTTGGTCTGTAAACATATTAGGACTATCATGATTGGTGTTTCTAAATACCATTACCCAAAGACTATAATTTTCAACATGCATATGCGCTAGTGCTGAGGGAATACACTCCTGAGTAGTGATGGTTAGGAATGCCAACCAAGCATTTCTATGCATCATTACCTTGCGACTGTAGACCCTTGACAATGCACTGGCACCGATGTTAGGGAACTACATTCTCGAGTAATGATGTTTAGGAATGTCAGGCAGACATTTTTAGCGCCGTTACTGGTGATGGACTTAAAACCTCCTCACTTAGTGATTGTGTTAAGAAATGCCAACATGGACAGTTATGGCTCAACCTCTATTTGATTCTCTAAATCACACTAAGGCTCAAGGACTGCTATTGGCTATGGGCCTATTTGGTTGGGTGGCTAACCCTCAACCAGGCTCTAGGAAGCCACCTTTAGGATATATGGTTGCCCATTTCAAGGCTAAAGCAAGGCTCCAGGGAGCCACCAACCACCCCTAGCCTAGCTCTAGAAAAACATAGGAGCTTGTCATTCTTTGGGAGCCAGCCTTAGCTAATTGCCCATATAGGTTCTCCTCACCTACCCGTGCATCTCCATCACCACCTGCGCATCTCCTTACCCACCCGTGCATCTCCATCTTTGGCGAAATCTCTTCCTCCGCCCATGCATCCCCTCAATGAGCAGGTCACCCATGTTGTCCTCCATCACTGGGTGGTGCTTGACTGCACGCGTGATGGTCACCGGCCTTGGCCCCTCCGTATTGCTAGACCCGGCCGGAGCCACGGGTAGTCACCGACAATATCGGCAAGCGAGCGGAGGCCACCACGCAAGCTCCTTCTAGATCTTCGGTGACCACATCCGACCAAGCTCCACAGCGTCTGCACACTGTAGCACCCCACACGTTCTAGCTCCTTGGCATTCCAACTCCTTCTAGCTCCCCAACGTACACGCGCTGGTCACCCGCTTCCCCAGCCAGATCCTAGGTGTCCATGCATTCCCACCCACGAGGAGCTCATCTTGGTTAGCCACTATGACCTCATTGATATCGTTGCATCCTCCACCACCAATGATGAGGTGCCCACCACCTATTTGTGATAATGGGTCAAAGGGGTAAAGTTACCAGCTGTAAGAAGAGGTGATTGTATACAAAGTAAACTAGGCAACCAAACACTCCATTTGTTAGCCAAGCTTAGATAATGCAAGCAACCAAACAACTACAGATTGGCTTGGTGGGAGCAGGCCAAGGCTGCCTAGGCTTAGATGGTAGCCAGGCTAGAAGCAGGCTAGGAAACCAAACACACCCTATGGGTCCTAGGTACCCTCACCATGGCCATAACCAACTCCCTAAGCAAGGGTGGGTCAGGCTGACTGGCCTATGACAACTACAACCTATGGGTATTCATTAACACGGTGTTCAAGACTTATGTAAGGTATACATAGAAATGGATTTAATCTATTGTCATTGGCTTAAAAATTAACCAATAAGGTTATAGATAAAATCCTTGTCACATCAGGTTACTGGTTCAAATATCCATAGGTTTTGGTTCCATCAGTTTGGTTTTGGGGACATTTTTTGGATACCCAAAAGGTTGCGGGTTCGGGGCAGTTCACCATAGGTTGTGGGTTCGGGGCGGATCACCATTTTCACCTGTGGATAGAGCCCACTAATAGCTCACCTAGTAACCCTAAGTATATAACTCTAAAACTCCTAGTCTCTCACCCTCAGACCCTCAAGGCGTCGCCGCACCTCAGACTCGCATCTCACCACCCGATCCACACATTGGCCACCACCCACCCAAGGGGCCACGTGGCACAGCCGCCCGCCCGACCGCCCACCCTGCCACCACGCACCCAGGCACCCAGCCACTGCAGCTTCCATGTCCATGTGCCCCCACCTCTACACCCACTGGCCAGGCAGCCACAGCAAGCAGAAGAGCAGGGGCTAGCCACCCAGCAGCTGTAGGCACCACAGTGTGCATGCACCTAGCCTAAACAGGTGCCAGCCATTGGCGCTTCCAACTAGCCAGTCGGGGGCTGAAGCAGGTAGGTGGTGCCCCTAGGCTGCAGCCGTAGTCTCACAATCCCCCAGGCCTAGATGTTTGGATTGGTGATGCCTGGTTTCAGGGCATGGCCAAACATCGCTCCACGAGTGTGAATCGAAAGATGTCTGCTGAATGAGCGTGATGTTTGCTGAACTGAAACACCAGGCCCTAGCCCTAGGCATGGATTTGGATAATCCGTTGGGTTGTGGGGATCTGTGTGTTTTGGTTTTAGGGATGGATTTTCATGCAAATTGGTGTTCGGGGCGGATTCAGATTTTCAATTTGGATTTTGGTTTTGGGTGCCTAGAGACTCCACCCGATCCAAATCCGCCCTGTTGCCATCCTTAATTGGGATCTTGTTGATCAATAGTCCTAGACAACATCAACACATCATATCAACACCAATTCAACCCTACATATGGCACACAAGTAATAAATCTCTCCACCATCACTGTACGTAGGTCATTCATTGCTTGAACCAGTATAAATATATGTTGGCTATTGGTTGGCAGAAAAAAAAACACCAACATAGATCATCTATCAATTAGCGAATGAACCTTAATCTTGTTTCCATAGATGAGACCGCTTATTTCTCATGAGTGATGTAGTGTACCTGTCAGATTGTTTAGCTTTGGCATTGCCTAGCAACGTGATCATGTAGATTGATCCAGATGGTTGCACACGAGACACAGAGATTTATACTGGTTCGGTCCCTAGGAAGTGTGTAAAAGTCATACATCCAATTGCTACTTCTTCTTGTATTCGTATGCTCAGTTACAGGGGTTATTGCTCCTAGCTACGAGGTAGATTGGAATGAGGCGATGGTGTCATGGTAGATGTGATGATCACGGAGTCCTTACCCCTCTTTATATAGGAAGAGAGGTAGGGTTACAGCGAGGGCGATCAGTGCTGCAGATTAGATTCTTAGTTGGTTACAGCAAATCAATTCTATCCTACCATAGCTATGATAGCGGCAGATATCCTTGATACATCGTGATCTCCAAGTTGGTAGTTGCGCCTAGTCCTCGTGGACTACCTCCTCGGTCATCCTCCATTGATGGGCCAGATATATGGTCGGTGAGGGTACATCAGGCTCATATCTCTGACAGTAGACCCATAGCATTTAATGATGGGCACATAGAGCTGTACCATCCTTTGGGTGCTGTGAGTCCCCGTAATGTTCGGGTACTGTAGGTCCCAATGAACACTTCTCGGTTGCCGAGATGCTTGAATACAGTTAGACGATCCTGAGTATCGAGACAACTGCGCATGTTGCACTGACTGGCAGTAATGCCTTCCTGAGTTTCAGGATTCCTTCAAGTGGAAGTCTCCCACCCGTTTGAACGCATCACATGCGCATCATTGAATCTTGTAAAAGATAAGGATAGTGGTTCCTGGGAACTCAAACCATTCCGTTTCCCATGCTTTTAGTTTGTCAAACTCTCTTGATGCCTGAGTGCATTTTTAATGCCAACCACCCACTCCCCTACCACCATCCTAGGGGCACTTATTTAAGCAGGGGGTAGGGAGGACAATGAGTCTCACTCCTCCTTTCTTCCCTAAATCCCCTAACCTTAGATGGAGTGTGAGAGTGGCAATTCTGGTTGTGCGCCATGGTGCATAGTGATTTTCGATGGTCATGCTAGCGCTGGGAGAAGGCTTTCAAGATCAGGTTCCACAGCGGCCTAACGGCGGGTGTTCTCCTTGGGTGTTAGATGAAGTTCCACGAAGATGGGGAGGAACAATAACATTGGTAGCCCGAGTCACTGAGGAAACGGCGGCTGGGCTCACTGGTGGTCGGCACTGGGGGCTCTTTAGATCAGAATATCTATAGGGAATCCTGGAGGGCAAAGGGTAGCTTGCTATTGCTAAGAAACCCTTTACCCCATAGATCTCGACCTAGGTGCTCTCATGTATCGATTCGGAGGCTTGACACTGCCGAATCAACGCCGTTCGCTCCTCCCCGATGCCGTAGAAGATGGCATGAACTGCCCTCCTCATGGGGCTTCTCCTCCTCTTGGATGTTAGAGGAAGCTTCGTGAGGTGGGACTCCTAAAGGCATCTTCCAAGCATCGTTCGTGCTCCTGAAGGTTGAAGGTGGGCTGAGGGTCACGGTGCACCTTCGTCCAACTTATACGCTTCATGAGATGTCCATCGCTTGAGTGGCAAAGTCGATCCTGTGCTTAGAAGGTTTATCATAACTGTAGCAGTTTTTGATAGATTTTGGTTATTGTAAACCAAGTGATGTAAAATGCAGCAGAGTTTAATTGAAAAAGGAATGACTTTTGTTGATTTTGAACACCACTACCTGTGTCCCGATTAAATCAGGTGGTTTGAAGATTTTCATGTAGTCAAACCTGGCCTTGCATTTTTATGGGCCCCCTTCCTGACTTGATGGGTAGTTAGTATAGCTATAGGTTATGCAAGTGACTCAATCTAAAATTTTACTCCGACCAAGTGTGGTCGTTCATGGCTCCAGAAGCCAATAATCCTGAAAGCTCAAGGATCACTTGGGCGAATAGTGAACACAGGTAAACCTCTGGGTTGTGGTGTATGCAATTATGTTGAGTTAATAATGGGTAGAATAGGTGAATGTTCGCTATCCAAAAGTAGCAGGACAAAGCCTAACCAGCTAGGGCACGTCATAAAACACTTTATCCAAAATTCAGGAGCTCGTACTTTGGTTGCAGCCATGGGCTACCAGTTTTTTAGTTTTCCCTAGAGGAGCACACGTTCGCTAAAATAAGGTACTTGGAGGCTATCCAAACATTTGAGAGATTTATGTAGCCTCGAGGCTAGAGATTCAAGTGCTGGTTGTTACTAACATGGTGCTGGGTCCAAAATCCTAGCTCATAGCCCCTAAGCTCGAAGCTAAGAGACAACAAGAACTCAGTAAGGTGTCAGTTGTTTGGTGATCAGTTGTCAACCTATCCTGATTTCCTCACGTAACTTGCTCCATTTTGCAGGATTGCCAAAAGTACTGCTCCAGGGCCCCTTTGGACAAGGTCCAAGAGTGGAGGACCGATGGTGCGGAGACATCTGCTAGTAATGGCAAGATGTTCGCACTTTCGAGAGGAGTTGAGTGCCATTGTCCCTGCTCCTCGCCCAAGCCATGCCGATCGCAGTTCATGGGGTTCAGGTGTGTAGACAAGGGGGCACAGGGCTACAGCAGAGTCGGCAAGCACCAATGAGGGGGATGAAGCCCCTGAGAGGAAGAAGAAGAGGCAACACCGAGCGCAGGCATCGGTAGTGTAGGTATGTCAGTTATCATCGGCCAGTCATGGCCTTGGTGTATGTGAATTTGGCTCACATTCGCAGTGCTGAGGGCTCTAAGGTCGCCTAGGCCCAAACCATCGGCTAGGACGATCTCAGTAGTTGGCAACTTTGGCCCGAAGGTGGAGTATGTCCCCTTCGAGCAAGGTTCTAGGACCTCGCGTAGGCAGTTGAAGATGCCTGCGCTGCTAGATGTTCCCAGAGATGAGAATATGTAAGTCCAATTCCTTTATCTCACGATTTTGTCGGGTGATGAGTTCCTAATGCTTGCTTTTTGTGCATAGTTCCTGGTGAAAGACATTATCAACCGAGAGGTTGCCTGAAGAAATCGCGCTAGATAGTGCTAGTGAGATCATAGCTCCAGGAGTTCATCCGAACGAGAGTGAGGGTTTGAGTATTTCAGAGAAGATTTGCGTCATTGTTACCCTTAATGACTTTGTGGCTAGTCTCGACACAAGCACGCCACCTTTGGAGCATGCTCGGAAAGATGTTTATCTGGTGATCCCAACGGGGCTTGTGCAGGGTGAACCTGCTTGGGTTCCTAGTAAGGGTGCCTGAGGGAAAGAGCCTATCATTGAGCCAGTTTGCGGGCTTGACCCGTTGGGGTCATCCCTAGAAATTAATCTAGAGGATAGCCTCCAGAGGGTGTTATTGCGAGTTGACTCTCCTCCGTAGGCGGACGACATCTGCCTGGTCCCTCTCGGGTTTTGAACCAAACAAGCAGGGGGAGGTCCATCGCTATGAGCTTTCGACGCTAAAGGCGAGAGCTTATTCGATGATGTCGAGGAGCAGCGTTGTGTAACGGAACCGTCCAAATTATAAGAGCACAAGTACAAAAACAATCACCGAAGTGATCAAATTCTCGCACTTGAGCCCATATAACTCCGGTAGTCCAACGAAATCACGAGGGATTTCAAACCAACCAACATACCAGCCAAGATCGTAGTGATTCAACATAACAAGTCACATGTTACATCCATTTCACAAGTAATCAAAATATACATCGGAGTTCAACATAGTTATTACAATTTAAGTTCAAAAGTAGCGGAAGCAAAGTAATTTGAAACTAACAACACCTTTATCTTATTTCAAATATATGCCAGTACCACGGTCGACTTCCAACAAAAGCATTAGAGAGAAGATAACTCAGAAGGATCATGCCCGTGATCACACTCCGCCTCTACGGCAGGAGCCAACCAACTCTTGCAGTCGCCATGATACATCACAACCTGCAACAAGTGGGAAAAATAAAACCCTGAGTACAACAATGTACTCAGCTAGACTTACCCGTCAGAAACCAGAAATAAAGTGACACCAAGGATCATGCAAGGCTGATATAAAGTGGGCTAGCTTGACAACATTTTGCATAAAAGCTTATTATGAATAAGTAATCATTAATGCTTAAGCATCAAGTTAATTATCATTAACCTGCATCTATATTAGAACCTATACTAGAGCACTCACTTTATTAGGAGCAAACAATATTAACCATAGCAGGTATAATTTGAGGCAACCTTTCCATCGTTATCCAATTAACCATCCGTTCAATTTAATGGAATCTACGTTGCCGCTGCTCAAGTCAAGTGCTCACTAACCGGGAGCGACGGCGATTCGAATCGAATTCCTATCCAGCTGGAGGGGTATTTCTAACACTCACCGAGACGCGCCTGGCGAGGGCTGCTCAGGTCATCTTTCGTACAGTTCAGGAATCGCGGGTCCGAATGATGTCGCGACCCCAAGGGCGACACTCTGCCAGGTGATAGGGACTCTAACCCCCCCTTGGTCTCACGCCAATGTCCCCAAGCACATCCTTTCTCTCCTCCAAGAAGCAACCTACCATTCGATTTCCGGCCTGAACCATACTACTCGACTTCGCGGTCGGAACGACTTATCCGGCCAACTAAGTGTTAGACTGCGTTCAACATGACTCAAGGACGTACAACGAATC
This sequence comes from Saccharum spontaneum, assembly GCA_022457205.1. NCBI lineage: Eukaryota > Viridiplantae > Streptophyta > Magnoliopsida > Poales > Poaceae > Saccharum > Saccharum spontaneum. The sequence continues at coordinate 29,775,778 of CM039598.1, read as the reverse complement.
GGTCCTTAAACGACTCAGACGGGGATAGATCGACACCCAAGACCTCCATGCCTTGTTGCTTCACTATCGTCATCCCGCCCGGTCTCATTTCATTTTATTAACACATGGTTCCATTCCACGATAGCAATAAAGCCAACCGTGCTATATATGGATATCCCTATATCTCGCAGGTGACAGGAAATCACCTGACTTCTACCGCTTAAAGCAGGGCTAAGCATCTATTCGATCCTAGTCTATGTAGGATTCAGGGATTCATATATCTGGACAAGGAATGATATAATGCAGCAAGGTTTTCAACCAACTCCTACCACTTAATGCAACAATACTTATAACATATATATAATTAATTGCTTTGAAGATAGGAGGCTTATAATGCTCCGGGGCTTGCCTGGGATCCGACTCAAGTCAGAGTTTGTCAGATGAAACTCGCTTGGCGAGCATTCCCTCATTCTAGCACTTGTCCGATCTTTTCATCTCTGAGATAGGTCCACCAACACCATCTTTTGGTTAGCTCCACATCACGTCCTTCACGTGGCGCATCTAGCGTACCTAAATGAGATGCAAGATGCAAGTGGATGAATATATGAGAATGTAATAGATGATGCATCACACACTAAACAAAGCAAGTACAAGGTTATGCTAAATACACACAAACACTTCACATCGCTCAAATAAAACATCACACCACCTATTATGCTAAGATAGCAAGGGAAGCAATACCAAACATAACTCAAGATTTACAAAGCCTCAGGTGTACTAACTTCATCACCAAGGACATGAATCACACTTAATAATAAGCAAGCAAAGCAATCAAGCATCTATGTATTTTCAACAATTCTAGACATACATGCAGTAGCTGAGTAAATCAATCATATCTGGAGTTCTACAAATCCAAATGACTTGCAAGAAGACATTATAGAAAGCTTATGAAATTATCTACAATTCATTTAATATCACTTAAGCCTGATTCCAAAGTTAAATAAGTCAAAATTACAAAGTTCCAGAATCTGTTCCTGACAAACAGAGAGCAAGCAATTCTGTACCCTAACTTTAAACAGCTAGAACTCAAAAACTACTTAACCAAATGATACCAAATTTTAACAGCAGCTAGATCATGAAATTCACAACAACTTTGTTATAGCACACAAGACATGAAAACATCATTTGCATAGAGTGATTAACAATATTCTCAAATCTGTTCAGAAACCTCATTTGCAAGACATAATTATTAACTTATGTTGCAAACATATAATTGAATAAAACCAACTTTACCAATATTTCATATATGACTAAAGAACACCAGACAACATAGTGTCAATTACTAAATAAATTCCTTTAATACACTTTCTTAATTTATTTAGATAATTAGGTGGAATCATGATAACCTATCAAAAGTGTACAATAAATTCTACCAAAATTACAGTGGCCTATCTATGCTCCCAAAAGTCTACTGTCCAAATTTGAGACCATTTGGACATGTATATCAACCTCTAAGAAAAAGACAAATTGCTAAAGCAATAAATCATGTAAGAGCAAATTAAACCTAAACCTCAATATTTTCTGTGAACACAAGGCCATATTATAAATCAATGTGATAGAGAAACATCATACTAAGGTAATGGAACAACATTTTCTATTTTATCATTTATATATTATTTATAAGCTATTTATCAAGCTATAAACAAGTTAAATCAATAACTTGAGCATACAGTAAGCAATGACCATGAAATTTATACCACAGCACATCCATAGCATGACAATCCTACCATAAAAATTTCACATCAATTGGAGTATCATAACTCAAGATATAAAATGACAAGTAATAAAATGGGATTTTCCTTATTTAACAAGGTCAAATCAAAACCCTAAGAAAGCAGTGAACAACTAGGGTATTTAATATTTTTCCTAGCAAGTACATGTCATTACAAAATTAACAAAACAAGAATCACTATTTTTGGATGTCTAGAACTCCAGATCTCGCTCTGGTTAGTTTTGAAGGCATTTCTAGAGCTCTTTTTCAACTTAAATAAACACATTAGAAAGCATCTATAAACATATAAAATTTTATGACTCTACTGCCTAGAGCTCTTCTCAAGGTTTCCAAAAAGTCCCCATTTACTATTTTTGGAGTTACCTAACAGGAGATATGAAATTTAGAAGATTTACTCAAAATCTGAAATTCAAAAACGAAATTAACTGCTTCACCCCAGATCTGCTAGGCGCACCCGGACGTGTACCCCAACTGTGCCCTCATAACGCTGACATGCGGGACCTACTGCCCGGTTGGGTCCACCTGTCATTCACAGAGAGAGACAGGAGGCCTTCTTCCTCCTCCGTTCGCCGGGAAACAGAGGAGGCGGCCGGCCCGCGGCTCCGGCCGGCCGGGGCGGCGCTCCGGCGACTAGCGGCAGTGGAGGAGCGGCAGGAGGCCCGCGCGCATCCTTGAGAAGTCGTAGCTCGGCCAGAGGTGGTCTACGGTGGCTGGCCCACGAGCTCCGGCGGCGCACTCATAGCGGCTCCGTCGGCGGAGCCAATCGGCGGCGAACATGGCCGGAAAAAGGGCGCGTCGGGGGCGGTTCGAGGAGGGCAGGGTGGTGCTATGCACGATTGAGGACAAGGAGGCTCGTGGGGGAAGAACGCCGGCGGCCATGGAGCTCGGCCATGGCGGAGGAGGAGATGCCGTTTTCCGCCTCAGGCGTGAGTGGGCGAGAAAGGAAAAGGAGGCGTGGCTCAGGCAGCGCAGGGGGGGTGCTCCTCTTCTCGATGGACAGCAAGCCGCGGCGCTGGGACAGCCACGGCGCGTGGCGCACACGCGGCGGCAACGCTCTGCAGCCGGTCGGCACTGTAGCTACTGAAAGGATTCCGGTTTTCAGTTCATCAGGGTGACTGACGACTGATTTTTGTCACTGATCATTTCTCAAACCGACTCGAGTTAGGCCATGGTGTAATTAACAAAGTTGGAGAACTATATGAGTACTACAAGATTTCCAATTGGAGCTCGAGCTGGTTTGGCTTAGTTAGGAAGTTACAGTATTCCAAAGATGGTCACCTCGAACTGCATAGTAGTTAGGACTTAACTAAAAAGGGCTAAGTGCTAAACAACATGCCAATTCAGCCTTGTGGCCCTAGTTTGAGCAGGTTCCAAGCATTTTCATGAGATGATCATTAAAAGACTTTTGTTCCATAATAAAATTGCTACAATTTTGCTTAAGGGTGTACCAACATGCAAGGTCATCTTGATGCGCTTTTTAAATCAAGGAACAAAAGGAGTCATTTGGTCAACTAGGGTCAAACTAAGGATTAAAAGCTTAATTAGGCAACTTGGTCAACCTAAGCATTGTTCTATTAGGTATCCTAAACATAGTTAAGGTACTATAGAGCATGTTAGACCATCCCAAGTATCATTTACATAACATCCCTAGTTAACACATAATGGGAACATAGAATACAAACATCTTTTCATATGTTTCATCACTATGTTTCAGGGTCTTGCTACATGATGATCATTCATCCCAAAGATGTTTACCAACATGTAAGGCAAGGACATGCATAGGGTACACATGGCCATATCATGCCATGCATGATAACACCTAGGTACAAGTTATGTTTCAATAATTGAACAGAGATGCTGCACTAGTGAAACAGGGATGTTGCATTGGTTCAAAATAAATATTTCATCACTTTGGTTTAACCAACGAGAGGATAGGTTCATGATAGGAGTGGATCAAGCTAGGCTCCTGCAAGGTTAGTGCCTAAACAGGCAAGATAACACCAGGGTGTTACACGTTGTCTCATCTCTAGCTTTGGAGAATTGGACAGAATGGCAAAATATGCAGATAGTTCATCTGCTGCGCGGTGAGCCCTAGCCGACACTGTGAAGACCAAGAGCATCTCTACTATGGATTCCCTTAGCGCTACCCTAGAGGTATGATATGCATTGGGAGTTCCAGCCCCGAGCGCATAATTGGTGGTTGCACCTAGCGAGCATCACCCTTGGTTTATACTTGGGGCCACGTAGTGGACCCGATGGGTCTAGCCCCCTGAGTCTTTGGTTGATTCATTCTAAATGAAGCTAAGACTTGTGTTGTCTTACTCTTGTAGTATCTTTTGAAGAATTCCTTGGCCAAGTCCGCGTTCATCAGGGAGAGGTTCTCTCAGCCGGGCGATGAAGCGAAAGCGCGGATAGCCAAGCTAGAGAGAGAGGTGGTGGCCCTGAAGCACCATTAGGATGAGGCCCAAGGTAGGGTTTTCGCTAGGACCTTTCTCCTTAATGTTTGGTGAGGCTTGTAAAACCTTTATTGCCTTTTCAGCTATTGAGGCTATTGTTGAGCTATCCTGAGAGAAGGCTGCTTTTCATGCCTCTAGCTCTGCGTACTGAAGGGAGAGGCAGAAGCAAGTGCTTGCTTAGGAAGAGACAAAGAATCTATGGAAGCAGATCCAAGGTGCATTTTGTTTACGACAATGAATCGTGTTAAGATTGTATGCGGATTTTGCAGTAACACACTTTGTTCACAGTGGAGTCGGCTAAGGCGTGGCCCCTTAAAAATGAGCTTGCTGAGTGAGTCTGATTATGCGAACCTAGAGGCCGTGGCTGCTGAAGCCAAGCAGCTACACGTAGGGACCATATCGGCCATGGAGGCAAAGTACGTGTCACAGGTGTCGTCCCTTAAAGATCAGCTTCAGAGTGTAGTCACGGCTAGCTGCGCTGCCTACCAGGCAGCCTATGCTCTGCTAGGAGGGCCTACCTCTTCATTAGAGGTGGCTTCCTAGCTGAGGGGGATCCCAAGGTGCCTAGAGGAAGTTGCCTAGTATGGCTTATCCACCTGGGCGCACATGGTGCTGGTGACCGTCGGGACAATCTACATTAACCTGAACATCGGCTCCATCAGAGGGAAACCTGTTGACACAGATCCCTTGCTATATAGGCAGATTCAACAATAGGCCATAGAGCCTTCTGACGCCATAATTAGTGATGTGGATCTCTCCGTGATAGTATAGGGCAGTATGTCTGACTCTTCAGAAGATTCGGGCAGCACTTGAGGCCATCTTGTAATGTGCTGCACTCGACTCTATATGCTCTATCTTTCAATGTCTTTAGTTTTTGATGTTGGTTTAAGCTTTGGACCAACTGCCTGGACATTATTCAACCAAGATGAAACACTTTGGTCAAGTTCACGTAAGGTTTTGTTAAGTCACTTATACCATTTCAAGGCCTATGAGACCTTGATCGATTGAGAAAGTAAGAGTGGGTGACACGTATGGTTATCATTGTAGCCCCCAAGCACGTTGATAAGTTAGTATAACATGTGAACATGCTAGATAGGAACACAACAAATACAAAGGTTAGCCCTCGAGCAACTCAGAGAGGTTCTTCATATGGTACTCAAGAGATCACCATTTATTCATGTAACAAATAAATGTTCTTTGCAAGATGTAAATGATAACTAAAATTTAGAAAAAATAAAAGGCCAACGTAACCGTGGGTCATTGGTAGCCTTCTCAAGATCCGACGACGAGGGCCGCAAGGGTCGAAGCCGGCGGCGGAGTCGAGGATGATGGGTCAAGGGTGGCAGTAGGCGGTTGTCCCAGAGTCATTGACAGGAGCTTCTCCCCCGGCCTCAGGCAGGGAGACTTGAAGCCCCAAGTCCAAGTTGTTGGCCTCCACATGCTCAACAGCATCCCTCTCGCATTGGTAGGTGCTCTGGAAGTTTCCCGGTACCATGATTACACCGCACGGTCTATTGATATTTCTTAGCATCACTCTATACTAAGTTGTCATCCCTAGCATGATGCCAGAAATGTTGGTAACTAAAGAACACTTGTAAACTCTAAAATAAGAATATATAGGTATCCGCAAGCGCACAAATAGATTACCATTGTAGCATTTTACCGGGAATATTTGAAGTATTGTTATTTATATTTTACCACAGGGAGGAGCTATGGGGGTGGCTAGAGATGATGATCAAATATGCACTACTTATGATGGAATCAATCACATAGCACATACTTTAATAGGGGTAATCCAATAATAAATGATAAGTATAAACATTGATAATACCGAGAGATAGACTACTCATAAGTTTTAGTAAGACTAGACAGGAGATTAGTTAAGAGATTGAATTCTTATGTAATTTCTTATTTACTAAGTCTTTCATACACTCTAGCACATATATAATCATGTATAGCATAATGACTCTTCATCTACACATAAGGAATATTACTAAGGAAAATCAAGAACAAAGCAAGACTTCCTTCGCAACCAGGTTCTACTTGTTCTACATACGGGGAGTGGACTACAAAGGACTCAACGGGAGTGTCACTTCTGTGATCTACCACATGACCTGGCATATAGAGTGCATCCATAGGCAAATAATATCTAAGCACCATGCTTACATAATGTTGACCACTTAACTCACTCGAGTACTGAATTAAGCGCTTTGCGATCTTATGCATAAACTCATTATCAATCATGACTATATCAAATATACTACTAGAGTAAACTAGGAACATAATAAATAGAAACATAGTATTGAAATAGAATAAAGTCATAACAAGAGGGATACAATGGCTATACCAGCCTCCAGATGACGATGAATCTAGAATCCCGAGCAGGAGCCCGAACTCTACGAAAACCTTGCTAGCTAGCATATACTAGAACTTTGAGTAGCTAATCTAATTCTCTAGTGGAGAAAAGATCCTTCTGATCTTCTGACTCCTTGGCTTAATGGCTTCTCCTCTAGAAGGGGGTAGGGCTTGTTTATATAGGCCAGTGGGATGAACCAGAGCCCTCAGATCAAATCGACCTTGATCCGGCAACGGCGCCAGAAATGCTTGTTGACACTAGCTAACACCACTTGAATACTAGGTTGTCATCCCTAGCATGGTGCTAGAGCATACTAAGGTATTTATAAACATAAGGGCTCTCTAGAAAATAATCTATTCTATCTGCAAGCGCACAGATAAAATACCTCATTGTAGCATTTCACCAGGATAAGTATTCCAGGTATCGTTATTTATAATTTTGCTTAAGAGAACGGCGAAAGCGAAAACAGGGGTAAAATCTATCAAGCATAGACTAGAGATAAACTTGCAAGAACATGATTACTACTGAGAAACTCGTCACACAGTCACTTGCTTTGGTAGGGGGTAAGCCATAATAATAAAGATAATGAAATATAAGCTCATGGGTAAATAACACAGCGATTAGAAATAGACTACTCCACATAAATGTAAGGTGACGTCGGACTAGCAAGAGAATGGATTCTAAGTATCTACTATTTACTAAGTCATAATCTACTCTAAGCATCTACAAGATCATATATAGCACAAAAGACTCTTCATTCATGTATAAGGAACATTGCTAAAGTAAATCAGAACATATCAAGACTTACTCCGCAATGCAAATTCTGCCTGTCCTATCAACGGAGGGTGGACTATATAAGAATCAACGAAGCTGTCACCATCGCGAACTACCACACGACCCGGCCAATAGGATACATTTGCAGGTAAATAACATCTAAGCACCACGCCTACATGTGATCGACCACTTAACTCCCACGTGAAAAGAGCTAAGCGCTTTGCAAACTCATGCATGAACTCATCATCAATCATAACTATATCACTTATAGAACTAGAGCAAACTAGGAACATAATAAATAAAGACATAATGCAATTAGAATAAAGTCATAGAGAAAGATATGAAATAATACCAATCTTTATTGACGAAGATCCGAAATCCAGAGCGCTAGGCCCTACTTCTCTAATTCTATCTAATCAATCCTATAAAACTTGAAAGAATTGGGAGTAGCTAAATCTAATTCTCTGCGGGAGAGAGAGTTTCTAAACCCTAAACTTGATGGCTTCCTCTGATAATGATTTCTCCTCCTCCCCTGGGGTGGAGAGGCCCTGCTTATATAGCCCCCTCAAATGATCGTTGGCCGTCGGATCAAACCGACATTAATCGCACGGTTTTCCTTGATCCTTTAGGTCGGTGGAGCATAATCCGCGAAGTTGACGCTGATTGGCCACGGGAGTAGGGCGGCCGCCCCAAACCCTAGTGCGGGCGCCCTGGGCTGGGCCCCGTTCGGCCTCCCGTTCGTTCACGTGTCTTCTGGAGTCTTCTAGATGATAGAAAATTAGCGCACATGTTAATATCTCTATGTAAACCCGACGTGTGGGCCTTCTCTCCGTATTTTCTGATAACCCCCTGCAGAAATAGACAAACACCAAAAATCATGGAATTCTGTCAGATAAAACCCTAATTCTAGATGTCTAGTGCATATTGATCCTTTTCCATGTTTAGTTGACAATTAAATTTGATACTTAAGGATCGTCAACAAACTCCCCCAAGCTTACCCTTTGCTCGTCCCTGAGCAAACAACTAAAACTCAGATGGATCAGGAGTTGCTTTGATGTTTTCTTTCCTGATAGGCACACATGCTTTCATATAAAATTCTCCCAGATTAGAGTGAAGTGTCTTGGGGATTAGCACCTGTACTTAAGCCTTAGGTAATTGAAAGACAAAATAATTAAGCCAAGCACTATTCCTCGTGTCTATACCTCACCTTTGTTCTGGAGTTTTGCATAAGTTTTCAAAATAAAGCTCAGAGTTCCTAGACATGATTCACTTCAACAGCCCATACATATGTTTAATCGAACTACGGATCCAAAGGAACTCAACATACAATTAAATCAAGATGTGCATGTGTGGTGGAGTAAATAATAGTGATGGTGATGATAAAACTTATCGCTCACTGTTCCTCATATTGCTATCTCTCCTCCTCTCTTGATCTTTTATTGGGAGAGAACATGGGCTATCTCTTTTTTCTTCTTTTTTTTCAGGTGGGTAGTAAATACCCCTAATTCTACCGTCGGACACTTGTCCATTTTTTCCGCTCAGGTGGGTATCTTTGTACCCCTAATTCTACTGTCGGACACTTGTCCATTTTTACCTCTCGTCTCACTCTTTTTCTTTTCTTTTTCGAGGTTCCGGGCACTTGCCCCTTTTTATTTCCTCGCATATTTTTGCATAGCCCATGTCTCTTTCTGCATTTGATCTTTTAGGAGAGAGAGAATAACAATACTTTGGGACAGTGAGTGATAACAATATTTTTAACAGATTTTTAATGATTGGTGTAATAGATGTGTGCAAGTGAGTATCTTGATTTAACCACATGAAAAGCTCCTAAGGATCTACACAGCTCAATGAAACTTGAAAGATACAGCAATTATAGCAAGTATGGCTGTGGTAAGAATGTTATACTAGGAACTCATCATGTGATTTGCAGGTTTTTTTTTCAAAATAAATTTCCAGAACTTAGTGTTGTAAGAACAAGATAAACAGCAGCTCAAACTTTATATCATGTCTTATCTTTTACCTGGACTTTAGTTTTAGGCTCATGTTCCCACAGATAGTAAATTTCAGATTTTAGCAAGTCTTGGGAGAACTCTAATATAAAAGCTAGGCACTTGAAGGTAAGTAAACAGAGCAACTGTTCATCATTTCCATCATACATATTTTTGAATTTTCTTCATTTATGTCTAGAGATTGAACTAAACAGGAAAATAAAGCACACTTATCTACACACTCTTTTTATTTGGTTTTCATTTTTTAGGAATGCAGTAAATTAAGAAAGAAAATATTTATTGGGTTTTCTAAGTTTTTTTTAAGATATAAATATCTAAAACAGAAAAAAAAAACTAAAAAGTAAATAGGAAAAACAATTAAAACTCACTCGGTAACTAGGGAGGAACTCCCCCAAGCTGGTTGTTGTCGTGGCTCTCTTCACTCAATGTTGAAGTAGCGCAGCATGGTCATGACGTTGTTGTTCAAGGTTGTGGTGTCTTCCCTTATTGCTTGCACTCTAGTGGCTTGCTCCTGGTTCTATTTTTGTTGCTCCTCCAAGAGTCTTCCGTGCTCTGCTTGCGTAGTGCGGATGTCGAGGAGAGTGTTGTCGGTGCGGGTGTAGAAGGCGGCAGTCTCTTGGTAGTAGTCCCCCGAGAAGGCGTAGGAGGCATCGGAGTATCTTCCTGTATCAAACTGGGGCTGGGGCCTAGACCCTGAAGCTCCATATGGGTTAGTGGAGTACCTTCTTGTAAAAGGCGGGTTCTTCCACTGGTGATATTGTCCCTCCGGCCATGTCTCTTGTGGTGGTTCTTCTGGCTGGACGTGTCGCGCCCATGGGTCCCGAAGAACTCTGGGGTTGTAATCATTATAGTGCAGATGTGCTGCCTCTTCTGGCCCGGGATCAGCTCCTTGCCATGTATGTTCCTGATGGGTGGCCATCCTTGCGGATGCCGCGCGCTGTGAAGCTCTCCGGTTCACCGGTGCTGCAGTCTCAATCAAATAATTTCGAACAGAATATATGCCAAGGTCCGGGTTAGGTAACCGAACCTTGGTGTTGTTGTCATACAGCATGTACATTATCCCCGCTTCCCTTTTTAACATCCGTGCGTATCTAAAAGTGTCGTAGCCGTGATAAAATCTAGGTTCCTCAATGAATTCTAACGATGAATTTTCTAACAACTTAAGGCTAACGGCTAAACGAGTTATGAGTGAAGTACACCCGACAGGTCCCTGAAGAGTAGGTGTGCCAAGCCAATGGGCAACTAAAAGAGTAACAGGTGAAACTTGGATTTTGTTTATGGTGGCATAAATGAGTTGTAGATCTCCCACACGCACCTTTCTCAAGTCATCACGAAAGAAAAGATTGTACCCGAGCCATTTGTGGAACATCCGGAGTGTAGGATGCTCCATGTCGCTGGTTCGGGGTTGGTAAAAGAGTTCGTCCCTAGAGATTTCTCTCCAAAACTGATGTTTCTCAAAATTGGGCAAGCCGGAGTCAAGGTCCAGAATGCTCCGTGGAGGAAAACCGAGGTGATTACTCAGCTCTCTCCAGGACAGCATAATGTCCTGCTTGAACATCCGAAAAGAAATTCCCCCCTCACAATATTGTAACGTGCAAAGAAATTCAATAGTAAGGAGACGGGAACCATGCTCAGTGATATTCCAAAAGTCCGTCCATCCTATCATTTGAAAAATTAAGTCAAATTCAGCAGCCATACCTGTCTCTTGGAGTAAGGCGAAATCGATGGTGGGAGTGTGAATGAATGTCTTGTTTTTCAACTGCTGGAGAATCTCCTTCTCCCTGCGATTCCTGAGCCCAAGGTCTCCTATCTTGAGTAGGACCTTGTTTGGTGCACCCGACGAAGACGATGGAGCTTGCGGAGGTGCCGAATCGACACTCATCTCCGACTGGCGTGAGGAGAGTCGAGACGAACTCCTCGTACCACTCCTGAGAGACTTGGCCGCGCTCTTTACTTTCTTAAACATCCTGCAGAATAATAGGGACAAACAGAAACTCGTGGAAATATGTGAGAAAAATATGTTAGTGGTTAGCTGTCCGAGAAGTCAGTCGTCCAGGGGTTAGTCGTCCGAGAGAATTATAAATTTTAGCAGCACTTCCCCCTAAACAACTTTTAATTCCGCTTGGGACAGCGGGAACACTAATTACTAGGTGATCTCACTCTCTATCTCAAAAATTTTCCAAACTCTCTTCCACTCTTTCTTTCCCTTTCCACTCTCCTTCTTACTCTCCCACTAGATCACTTCTTCTGAAAGTCGAGAGATCAAGCTTGCATATGTTTTCTGGAATGTGTGTGGGATGAGAATGAGGTAGAGAGGTGGCCTTTTATAGTTGGAGCTGGGGGCAGGGCGGGCGCCCTGGCCAACAGGGCGGGCGCCCCACTTGAGTGCCCTCTGTGGCTGAAACTTTCCCACTCCCTCACATGCTTCACTCCTACGCCAAATAATGCTGCATAGGTGATGGTTGGTCGGTGGAAGTTGTCTGGTTGAGTGGAGATGAGTTGGTGGGTGAAATTATGTGATATGATGTATGTGAGGTGTAGTGTATGACATATGGGACCAAAGGATGTGGGTCATGCTTCTAGAAGATTGCTATAAATAAATATAATGCAGGAAAAATTATGACAATTGAAACTAAAAAATGATCATGGAAAAATATTTTTGTGCCTCCACAATAATTAATAATTATGGGTTTTTACACACCACAAATATTATTTATATGGGACTTTTGATTTTTATAATAATGCTATGGATGAGTATGACTAATGCAAGAATTAATTATGCAAAAAATTAAATGATGTGGATAAATACCGAATTACCTCCCAGCGAGGGTTTGGGAATTTTGGGTCCCCCAAGCTGGACCTCCAAATCTTTTTAAACTTCTGAATTGCCTTCCTCTGGAGATGGTGTCTCCAGTGGTTTCTCTTCGTGAACCTCCTCCACTGTAGAGTCTCTCTCTGGTCTGGGCTTGAATGTGAAGTGTTCTTCTTGTCCGTTTATGCTGAACTTGATTTCTCCCTTACTGACATCAATGTGGGCATTGGCGGTGCTCAGAAATGGCCTTCCAAGGATGATGGACACTTTTGAGTCGGGGTTCATGTCCAGTACCACGAAGTCTACTGGCACAAGGAAATCTCTTATTCTGACTGGGATATTTTCTGTGATGCCCATCGGGTGTCGAACTGATTGATCTGCTAGTTGTAGGCACATTGATGTTGGTTCTAGGGTTGTGTGTTCAAGCTTCTTGTAGACTGATGCTGGCATCACACTGACACTTGCTCTGAGATCACAAAGTGCATTGTTAAAGTGCTGGTCTCCGATTGAGCAATCAATGGTAGGACATCCTGGATCTTTCTTCTTCCTTAGTGGTTGGTTGAGGATGGCCGCACTACATTCTTCTGTCAGCTCGATTACCTCAGTGGTGGGTAGTGGCCTCTTTTTGTTAAGAATATCTCTAATGTACTTCGCATATGTGGGTACCTGTATGGCATCAAGTAGAGGTATGTTGACATATAACTTTTGAATGACCTCTACAAACTTACCAAACTGCTCATCCGACTGTAGTCCTCTGTTTCTTCTGGGAAATGGCAAATAGTTGGTGTCGTGAAAATCTTTCCTCATTTCTCCAGTTCTTGATGGTTGTAGCAGATCTTCTGCTTCAACTGGTCTCTCTTCTTCTATCATTGCTGGTTGTACTGGAGCTGGTGTTTTTTGCTTCTCTCTTGGGTGTGGGGGATCTCTGGTAGATCTCCCTCCTCTAGTAGTTATGTTCTTTACCTGCTCAAGGTTAGTGGCAACAGGCAAGACAGCAGCTAGCTTAAGCTCTACCCTCTTAATAAGAGTGTTTTGCTCATCAAAGGCAGTTAATAGAAAATCCATTTTATTGTGTATATCTTTTAAAAATGATTCATTTGTATCTAGCCTTTGTTTGACTTCATCATTAGTTTTAGTTTGTTGAGCAATTATCTCCTTTAATGAAGGTTGTTTGAGAATATTACCTGAATTCATACCTTTGCTATTGGGTTGACTTGAGGTGGTTTGATATTTGTATACTGTCTCTATAGCCTTTTGATCTTCTTTGAACTTGGCCCTCTGGTCAATCCAATGGAGCAAATCTTCCATCTTAGTTGATAGTGCTTTTACTTCTTTCGGTATTTCTTCAGTTTGATGACAATGTTGAGTCTTGTCTTGGAACCAGCTTTGGTTTTCTACTATCTTATCCAAAAGTGTCTCTGCTTTTCCAATTGTAAACTCCAAGAATGATCCTTCAGCAGATGCATCTAGGCACTCACGAGACTTTTGGGTTAATCCATGATAAAAGGTCTACATAAGTAACCATTTGGCCATTCCATGGTGAGGACAATCTGATATGTATCCTTGAAAACGCTCCCATGCTTCTGGAATGGTTTCTGTCTTCTGCTGTTGGAAACTGACAATATTTCCTCTTAAGGCAGCTGTTTTGCCTATAGGGAAAAACTTTGATAGAAAGGCATCTGACAGGTTCGTCCAATTTTTGATGTTTGCTTGATTGGTGTAGAACCACTTCCTCGCCTTCCCTTCTAGTGAAAATGGAAAGAGGCGAAGTAGTATGACGTCTTTGTCAACTCCGTTGATGCTAATTGTGCTTCCAATCTCCAAGAAGTTTTGCAAATGTGCACTAGCATCTTCGTGTGCCTTCCCACTGAATTGTATAGCTTGCACCAAGTTGATGAGGTTTGACTTGAGCTCGAACTCAGGTACTCCTTCTTCTACTTCAAATCTTGGACCAGTAAGAATGTTCTCAAGACTTGGGGCAGAAAATTCCTGTAAGGTCTTCTGTGCCATCACTTCAACAATTGGTAGCTAGCTTCTTCTTCCTTGATTGCTTTGGTTCTGATGATGAAGAATTTAATTCACCAAAGTCAATCCTGATATACCCTGTAAAAAATATAAACATAGGAAAACAACAGGGTGAACCTGCCAAAGCAGAGGTGCCTTGCTATGATTTCTCATTTATATAGTAGCTGTTATGCAATTATTTCTCAATAGTCTAGTCTAAAATTTTATTTGAATAACCTTGACCGACTTCCTGACTTTCCTTACCATTCCCCGGCAACGGCGCCAGAAATGCTTGTTGACACTAGCTAACACCACTTGAATACTAGGTTGTCATCCCTAGCATGGTGCTAGAGCGTACTAAGGTATTTATAAACATAAGGGCTCTCTAGAAAATAATCTATTCTATCCGCAAGCGCACAGATAAAATACCTCATTGTAGCATTTCACCAGGATAAGTATTCCAGGTATCGTTATTTATAATTTTGCTTAAGAGAACGGCGAAAGCGAAAACAGGGGTAAAATCTATCAAGGCTTAGACTAGAGATAAACTTGCAAGAACATGATTACTACTGAGAAACTCGTCACACAGTCACTTGCTTTGGCAAGGGGTAAGCCATAATAATAAAGATAATGAAATATAAGCTCATGGGTAAATAACACAGCGATTAGAAATAGACTACTCCACATAAATGTAAGGTGACGTCGGACTAGCAAGAGAATGGATTCTAAGTATCTACTATTTACTAAGTCATAATCTACTCTAAGCATCTACAAGATCATATATAGCACAAAAGACTCTTCATTCATGTATAAGGAACATTGCTAAAGTAAATCAGAACATAGCAAGACTTACTCCGCAATGCAAATTCTGCCTGTCCTATCAACGGAGGGTGGACTATATAAGAATCAACGAAGCTGTCACCATCGCGAACTACCACACGACCCGGCCAATAGGATACATTTGCAGGTAAATAACATCTAAGCACCACGCCTACATGTGATCTACCACTTAACTCCCACGTGAAAAGAGCTAAGCGCTTTGCAAACTCATGCATGAACTCATCATCAATCATAACTATATCACTTATAGAACTAGAGCAAACTAGGAACATAATAAATAAAGACATAATGCAATTAGAATAAAGTCGTAGAGAAAGATATGAAATAATACCAATCTTTATTGACGAAGATCCGAAATCCAGAGCGCTAGGCCCTACTTCTCTAATTCTATCTAATCAATCCTATAAAACTTGAAAGAATTGGGAGTAGCTAAATCTAATTCTCTGCGGGAGAGAGAGTTTCTAAACCCTAAACTTGATGGCTTCCTCTGATAATGATTTCTCCTCCTCCCCTGGGGTGGAGAGGCCCTGCTTATATAGCCCCCTCAAATGATCGTGGGCCGTCGGATCAAACCGACATTAATCGCACGGTTTTCCTTGATCCTTTAGGTCGGTGGAGCATAATCCGCGAAGTTGACGCTGATTGGCCACGGGAGTAGGGCGGCCGCCCCAAACCCTAGGGCGGGCGCCCTGGGCTGGGCCCCGTTCGGCCTCCCGTTCGTTCACGTGTCTTCTGGAGTCTTCTAGATGATAGAAAATTAGCGCACATGTTAATATCTCTATGTAAACCCGACGTGTGGGCCTTCTCTCCGTATTTTCTGATAACCCCCTGCAGAAATAGACAAACACCAAAAATCATGGAATTCTGTCAGATAAAACCCTAATTCTAGATGTCTAGTGCATATTGATCCTTTTCCATGTTTAGTTGACAATTAAATTTGATACTTAAGGATCGTCAACAGCGGACTAGAGGGGGGTGAATAGTCCATTCTAAAATTAATCGTGTCGGCTAACTAAAACAAATGCGGAATTAAAACTATCGGTCTAGCCAAGACTACACCCCTCTACCTATAACTCTAGCACCTTACAAAGATCCTTATTAGCAACTAAGGTGCCTAGCTTAGCAAGAGCTCACCTAAACAATTCTATAGCAAGGTCACACAAACCTATGCACTAGTACTTTGCACACCGGGGAGCTCCTACACAACTTAGTAAGCAAAAGCACTAAGCTCCTAGGCTCACTAGCAATGCTCAATAACAAGGCAACCAATGCCAAATTAGAGAGCGCAAATTACTTAGATACACAAACTAAGCAATGTGACTACAAGGTTACGCAAACCAACTTAGCCATGCAAGGGGAGCTTACTTCTAGCTACACAAGCAAGAAGGTAACTAGCTAGCTACACAAGCAAACTAGTTACAAGAGCAACTACACAAGCACTATGTATAAATGTGAAAGTAATATAAGCTTGTGTTTTGGAGATTGCAAACCAACAGGATGAACAAGGTTGACACGATGATTTTTATCCCGAGGTTCATGTGTTTTCCAACATGCTAGTCCCCGTTGAGACAAGCTCCAAGGTTGCCGCCGGTCCTCTTGCTCTTCTCATCGTGGCGATGCACCCACTTGTTGGATCACGAGCTAATTTACTATCGAGA
Source organism: Saccharum spontaneum (assembly GCA_022457205.1). Classification (NCBI taxonomy): domain Eukaryota; kingdom Viridiplantae; phylum Streptophyta; class Magnoliopsida; order Poales; family Poaceae; genus Saccharum; species Saccharum spontaneum. The sequence goes on along the minus strand of CM039598.1, from coordinate 29,759,098 downwards.
GTCAAACCCTCAGCGGGTGCCGCACATCCACTCACAAGATGGGGATCCTCCAAGCCATGAGCTCTAGCACTTGATCCGGCCGGACCACTTGTCGCCCTTCGTGTCTTGCTTTACTAGAGTTACTCTTCGCGACTCCCACGGGGCGAGCACAATGCCCCTCACAAAGCTTCTCCGGAGCCTCGCACAATCTTCTTGCGAGCTTTGACGGAGCCTCAAGCCACCAAGCCGTCTAGGAGGATGCAACCTCCAAGAGTAACAAACACCACCAGCTTGCAACTCAAACACCTAGTGCCACTCGATGCAATCCTCACGATGCAACGCACTAGAATCGCTCTCTCACTCGATTCGATGAACACTATCAAGCATGAGTGAGTTAGAGGGCTCCCAAGCACTACCACATAAGCTACCAAGGCCAAAGTATGCTCAGCTAATATCCATGGCCGGCCATAACTTCTATTTATAGCCCCACAACCAAATAGAGCCGTTGCCCCTTCACTAGGTAGAAATCACGAGCGACAAACGTGTATGTCGCCTGCTCAACAGATGCAGCCCCAGCGTTCGTCGCACAAGATCGCTCCACATGTTCCTGCACTTCAAATCTTCAACGGTCGAAATCCAAGCGACAGACGCGTCCAACGCTCGACCCCTCTAGCGTCTATCGCTCCGACGGACATAGTCCAGAGAGGACCGTCTTCGCGCGACCACGCGACAGACGCGTCCGTCAGTGCGGCAACAGACGCTCACCTGCGTCCTTCGCAGCACTATGCTAAAATGCCTCCACAGCACGCAGTTGATAGACGCTGACATCAATGTCTGTCGTGTGAACGTCCGTGCGTCCATCGCCTCTTCTCCGCAGCCCATCTTCTAGGGTAAGTCGACAGACACAGCGCTAGCGTCTGTCGCTGCCCCGGCCAGCATCTGTCGAGTGTTTCTCAGCGAGAAACACTCTCACAACCTCGCCACTTCTTCCCACCTTTGGCATAAAGGAAAATAGGCATTTCATCTCCTCGAAAATGCCTGAATCCCGCCTCGCAAGCTCGGCGGGAGGGAGAGAGGACCCCAAACCCCTCTCTACCCCTCAAACTCCATCGCCTTCGCAAATGTGCCAACACCAACAAGTGATCACCACCTTGTGCACGTGTGTTAGCATTTTTACAATCATTTTCTCTGAGGAGTTAGGCACTCAACTTGCCTCGCCACTTGATCCTAACACGTATGCAAAGTTAGATTGCTCAAGTGGCACTAGATGACCGATATGCAAACAAGTTTGCCCCTCTTGATAGTACGGCCATCTATCCTAAACCCTATCATCAACTTCTCTACACACTTATGACCGGTGAAATGGAAATGCCCTAGGTTATACCTTTGCCTTGCGCATTCCACTCCATCTCCTCTGATGTTGCTGCAACACATGCACCAACCATATCACAAATGATATGATTCACTTCATATCATCATGTGACCTTGGTCCATCGATCTTGACCTCACTTGCTCTTCACTGTTGTGTCGGTCCATCGGCGCCAAGTTTTGCTCAAGCTTCATTGCCTCACAGTCCATCACTCCAAAGCCTCTAACTTGCCCTTCAGACTTGCAACCGGTCCGTCGAGCCAAGCCTCATCTTGATCTTTGCCACCTTGGTCACATGACTCCATATCATATCTCATATGCAATGAGCTCCTCCATGACACCATCACCTGTGGACTAATCTCCTGTGTATCTCACATTAAACACAATTAGTCCACCTAAGGTTGTCACTCAATTACCAATACCAAACAAGGACCTTTTAGAAACATAGATTCACCAAAACCTATGGAATTCTATTAGTTCAAACCCTAATTCTATGTTAGAGGTTGATATATGTCATTTCTCATGTTTAGATAACGGTTTAAAATAAACAATAACTACCATCAACACGTTCTTGGCATCTTCAGCTTGAGGTAGGCGTAGTTCGGGACTGCCATAAACTTTGTGTAACATGGCCTCCCGAATATGGCGCAATAAGGTCCCTAGAAGTCAACAACTTCAAAGGAGAGTGTCTCCTTTCGGTAGTGTATCGCATCGCCGAATGTCACAGAGAGGTCTATCATGCCTAGGGGCATGACGCGCCCGCCTAGGGATGATGCCGTGGAAGGGAGGCTGCGATGCATGCAGCTTCCTTATGTCCATGTTGAGCTTGTCGAAGGCATCCTGGTAAAGGATGTTGATGCCACTGCCTCCATCCATAAGGATCTTCATCACCCTCGTGTTCTCAATGACCGCAGTTACCACCAGAGGGAATCGGCTAGCCTCAACCACCTGGTCTGGATGATCAGTTTAATCGTAGGTAATTGGCTGTTCTAACTAGCGTAGGTATAGCAGGGCGGCCGGTGTGGTCGCATAGATCCATCTGTGAGTCAACTTCTGCAGCCTTCGATCCTAGTAGGATTGAGGGTCGTTGGAGATGAGCATAGAGCTTCTAGCAGCCGCATCGGGGCCTTGATCATCATCACGGTCTCTCGAGTACCCTTCTTGGTCTGTCCGCCTTTCGGCTTCCAAAACAACATGCTTGTGGTAAAGGAGACAATCTTTGGCAAGGCGGGTCACAACGAAGCTGTGATTCTGACATGGGCTGTTCATGATCCTTTCAAACATGTCTTGATAAGCCTGTCTCTTACGAGGGATCAAGGCTATTCTCAAGATGGTATACTCGAGTTTGATCAGCGGCTGAGCCTACTTCTCGGGAGTTGTCGAATGCTGGGCAACAGGGCCGCAAGTATCACGTTCCTATTTCTGTGCATTGATCAACAAGCGAGCATCTTGCCCGTTCCCTAGGTGGCCGTAGATCAGGTTAGGGGCGATATGCTCTAGGTCCTCCTGTTGCTCGGCCCTAGGTCCCTGGAAGGCATTGTCGACGATCGCGCGGAGTAGGCTCATGGCGTACTTTGGGAGTATCCCAACTGAACCGTGACTTTCCAGTTGTCGGGTGCATTGTTAGCTCGCCCTAGGAGCCGATTGAAGCAGCCTGACAGTCCCATAAGGACGATTAGCCAAGTTTTGGCCACCCGCGGGGCTGGCGTGCTCAACTTGAATCTGCTCAGTGTTAGGAGACTGGTTGAGCTGTTGGTGAAGGTGATTGTCCACTTCGAGATCATCATTCTGACAAAGGAGGTGCAGGCGCACTTCGTCGCTAGTCTCGTATGGGACGTCTGAGATGGTAGTGTCTCTCGATGGTGGAGTGGCGCTTTTGAGTGTGAGCTTCTCGAGTGCTTCCCGAGGTGGCTCGGGTCATGTAGATTCATATAACACACAGCTTGCTCCTTAGACTTAGTGCCTTCCTCTTCGGGTAGTTCCTCCTCTAAATCTGGGTCATTGAGGAGGAACTGATCGTATTCGTTAAGATCAAAATCTAGGATAGGCTCGTCATCGTCTGCATGTTCCCAATCTTTGGTATGTCGGCCATATCTTTGTCATAGTTGGCGATCATCCCAATGAACTGGGTAGCCAGGTTATCAAAATGCTCAGGAGAGTGAGAACCGCATATGGGGTGATCCTTGGTGTGAGGTTTGGTGGGTTCCGCCAGGGCTTGTTGAAGCCAGTTAGAGTAAGTTGTTGTTGCTTTCCTTAATCCAGCTGGAAAACCAGGAAGAAAGTGATCAGGTGGCAATTGAAGATCCGATCGGGGGTCTAGTTTGGATCTTCCCATAGTTAGAGGGTGGCCTTGAGATCTCTCTCTCGGCCGAGCTTGGTGAAGACGTCGTGTCCGTAGCGGTTCAGATGTTGGGCGAGAGCACAGGGCCCAACATTCGCAGCTTCCTCCAATCCGGCGAAGAACGCGCAGATCGGGGGAGGCTGCTCCTTCTCCTCCTCCATGGGTAGTTCGGGTTCTTGCAGATGCAAGTCCCCAAACTGGTCAGCGATGAAGTCGAGGCTGCCGAAGGTGATCTTCTCGCCCGACTGCATCCTCCCCGCGGCATCGTCGATATTGATGATGATTCCCATCTGAAACACGATATTAATCTGAACGCGAAAGGCCCCTACTGGCGCCCCAATTATCAGATTGTTTAGCTCTGGCAATGCCTAGCAACGTGATCGCATAGATTAATCCAGATGGTTGCACACGAGACAGAGATTTATACTGGTTCGGGCTCCTAGGAAGCGAGTGAAAGTCATAGATCCAGTTGCTACTTCTTGTATTCGTATGCTCGGTTACAAGGGCTCTTGCTCCTAGCTAGGAGGTAGATTGGAATGAGGTGATGGTGTCGTGGTAGATGTGACGATCGCGGAGTCCTTACCCCTCTTTATATAGGTAGAGGGGTAGGGCTACAGCGAGGGCGATTGATACTACAGATAGGATTCTTAGTTGGTTACATCAAATCAATTCTATCCTACCATAGCTGTGATGGTAGCAGATATCTTTGATACATTGTGATCTCTAAGTTGGTAGTTGCGCCTAGTCCTCGCGGGTTTCCTCCTCGGTCGTCCTCTGTTAATGGGCCAGATATATGGTCGGTGAGGGTACCTCGGGCCATATCTCTGACAGTAACCTTTTAGTTTCTTTAAACTCAGATCATCTAATCATGACATGTACTTAATTCTTGTTTCAATAGATTAGATCATCTATCACCATGTACTTGGGCCCTATCCACTTGTATTATAAGCCGTACTTTTTCAGCCAACGAACAGTGTTTTTCTCTCACAACAAATCATCGAACAGTACTTTCAGTCATGATTTTTCAGCCAAACGAACAGGTAATTTATTTGCTAGAGTTGCTTCTTGATGCATTATGAATTTTGTTGATAAAATTGTTCAATTATGATGAAAAGCAAAACATTGCACATATTTTTGAAAATACACGAAAATGAAGTAATTTTACAAGCTTCTGTTACGAATAATATTTTGAACAATTATTATAGTGTGTATTGTCCTGTAACTAATTCAAGTTTCAAACTTAGTCATTGAATCTTAGCTTTGTTATGCTATTTAAAATACTTATATACTGCAACATATTTTCATTAAAATCCTAGATCCGGGTCGTCGTGCACTTGGCTCATTAGTATGGAATAAAAAGCATACTACAAGTTGCAACCGGACTCTAGACCAACTGGCTAGAGCAGCCGAGTTGCACCTTAGAGACCCGGGTTCGACTCCTAGCGGGAGCGGATTTGCGTGGCTTAGATAAGTATTTCCATTCAAAAATGAATGAGAATGGGGAATAAATAATTTACGCGAATGGAGAATGATACCTTAAGCCAAAAAAACGATGAAGGATAATACATGTAGGTAGCCAAATACTACTAGTTATTATTGAGTTTTGCTCCGGGGCTCCTCTTCAAAAAAAAAGTTACACAGATCTTAAAGCAAATTAATTATAATTAATTTTATGTTTGGATTTGGACTGGCCCGTACCCATGTCCAACAATAGGCCAGCCCTTCCCCACCAGCCCAGATTTACTCTCTGTTCTGTGTTCATTCCCCGTGCTCCATTCGCGATGGTCTTGTAGTGCAGGCGGACGAGAGAGGCAGGGGCGACAGCGGACCGGGCGGACAGTGATGGCGCAGACTCCTTTGCCGCGCTGCATGCCCGCCATGGCACTGGTCTCTAGTGGGGGCGGACGGCGGCGAAGGCGGACGGCTACGGCAGCGTCAGACGGCGCCGGACGGGTTCGGACGGTGACGGCGGTGGCTAGGCAGGGCTACGCACCGATGTGCTAAATCATAAGATTCTTCGTTGCTATATTTCGTTGCTCAAATGGACTAGATTGATCTGGATCAAGGTACAACTGAATATTGATCAATGTATATGGTTCATCGATGATAGTTGTTGCGTGCGTTACTCGAATGAACTGAAGTGATCTTAAGGATGATCAGAGCAGCACCTACAAGAAAGGATACGTGTTCTCTTCTATCTTAATGTTGATGGATGGTACGGTTAATTTATCATGAAAAAAAGGATGGGTAAGATATGTTTGTTGGCTTTTCTTACATTATACAGTATATTCTAATCCTCGAAAGGTGCCTAGACAGGAGGTGACAACTGCTGCTAAGCTCAGGATACATGATTCCCTCGGAAACCTGCAGTACAGATGTATGATTTAAGTAAGGATGTTTATCACCACAGGGTGGTCTCTTGTCAGATTATGCATAGGACCACCAAATAAGCCTAGAGAAGGAGTGGCTCTGCGTTAATTAGTGTTGAGTTGTAAAGCATAAGGATCCAACGTCAGGTGGTGGTGTTACATAATCTAATGAATTGTAGATAAATATACAATATATGAGATATATCTAAAATAATGTACCCCATTGTGAGATTGTTCTGATAAGTGACAAATGTATGGATGTTTGATGGTAAAAAACAGAGATTGTCTGAAATAAAATGGATGTTAAAAAAAACAGAGATGTGTCATATGATTTGGATGTACAAGTCTCTTTGGAACAAATTACAATGCAAATTCAGTATACATTCATTTGACACAAAATAATTCAGAGCGCCAATAATTGAAGCAGTATTGAAATTCATTCATCCATACTGTAATTCACGTACCGTAGTTGATCAACAGATCAAGTAACTTGAAACGAGCTTGAATTAGAACTTAGAAGTGCTGATTTCAGCTAGCTAAAATTGTGATTAGTTGAGTCTCAGTCCTAGCTTCCTAGGCGTATACGAACTCATTTCAGCTAGCTAGCTTGTCAGTGCACCAATTCCACGTTCCAGTCCGAACAGATCAAACAGAACGTTGTACTACTGGCCACTGGGCCACGCGCCAAGCTCCGGTTGCTCCGTTCCTATGAGAAGAAATGAAGGAAGACGCGTTGAAGGGAGATCGAGAAACCGAGCGAAGTGAATCTGGGCTCTGGCGGACAAGGGCTGGGCTTCGCATGGATAGGGCCGGCTCCGGTCCCAATCCAAGACGAAATTAATTGTAAATAATTAATCCCGCGCTTTAAGATCCATACAATTTTTTTAAAAGAGGTCCACTAGGGCAAAACTCTTATTGTAATATAATAAACAACAAACAGAACCAGAATCGTTACCAGAAACCAATAATTACATGACAGGCTAATGATACCACCTCAACATCTTACCAAATCACCTGTGCTTATTTTAATGACCTGAAGACGACGCACGTAGATTTTACCAAGTAATTAACAAGGTGTTAAAGCCATATCCATAAAGAAAATCCATTTGATACGCTCATCGTCTATGCAACCATTGGAATGCATACCTTACCTGAACTAGAAATCACGATTAGATAGTATGAGATTTGAAAACTGAAAGCGCCAAATATATCATTATATTTTGTTTCCAGATGCTTAGGAGTCTCCAGAGCGATGCATGTCCAAAAGATCTTTACACATTAGTTGTAACCAATGATTATGTCAAGTGAATAAAATGGAGAGTGATCTCATTTTTTGAGTAGTCATACTTTTTAAATTTTAATCTTAAATTTATAGAATTAACGACATTTGTATCTCATAATATGTTTATTATGAAATTATTATACCACTATTAATTTAATGAGACTTAGTACAAATCATTAATATTAGTATTTTTTATATATTTATTAGTCGTATTTTAAAAAGCTTGACTCTATGGAAAGCAAAATGTGTTGCCATATTGGGACAAATGAGGTAGTAGTTTTAATAGTTAGTTTCTTAAATCCCAAAACCCAGGCAGAAGAAGGAAAAGGAGAGGAAAACTGTGGGAAAACAGCGGCGGAGTGATCTCCCCCTGACAAATAGCTAGCGTAATTCATGGGTATATTTGTGAGCTGACAAGTTCTATCAAATATTTATGGAGTGCAGTTACAAACTGCCAAAAAGCAAAGCAAATTAGAGAATCACTTTAAGGAGCTCTTGAGATGCTCTAGTATTCTGTAGCATGGTCCTATATCAATATATCATCACCAATTCAACTCCCTGTTCTCTCTTTTCAGAGATTAACTATTGTGCTACTCTGCAGCTAGCGTTTCGTTTTGTTTAATTTACTAGGCTATAGGGGGGAATGTACTCTCAAGTGTAGCTTTGTGCCGAAAGATATGGCAGAGAAATCACGCAAATGAATCAGATTCATACCCTAGATATAGAATGCAAAAGCTAAATCACTTTAGGGTTAAAAGAATAACTCCAAATTAAAGTCCGCGTTGCTTTTGTCCGTACGAGCGTGGATCTTGTTTTATGAATAGGGCGAATTCCATGTCTCTGTGTGCTCAGTTTGATAGCCGCGCAGATGTAGTCTTAGGTCTGCCCTAATAGCATCCTTGCGCAGTTGTATATGTATACTAATGGTCCTTAAGAGTGATTGTAAACCATTCATTGTTGTGGTATATTGCTTTAATTTGTTGGTTCGAAGTCCTCAAACATGCCATATATAGCAAGCAGTGCCTCACTGCACTATTTGCATTATTGATAGGATAGGATGCGATTGAAAGCCTGAAATATGTTTAGTGTCATGTGTCAATGCCCTTTAAGCGGCGGAGCCAGAATTTCAAACTTGGGTATTCCCGATTCTACATAAAAAAAATAAATCCATAGATTAGATTTAAAATATAATTTACAGTAGTACATTATTGATAATTAAAGTCACAAAATAGTCAAATAACAACTTGTTCAGCTAGTCAATTCTAAGCACTAGCACCAATTTGAGAAGCCTGTACATGACTTCATGTCTTTCATATTTATTTGTTGTAACAAGCTTAATGGAAAGCTGAACAGATGGAATGGTATAATACCTAACAAGCTTAACCAATTGTCTTTATCAGTTTCTTCTTCATTATGCAAACTCTAGGATTACAAGAACTCAAGAAGAATGTCTACGTCACTGTTAACTAAAAAGTTGTACCAATCATATTACAAATCCCAATTGTACTAATCATACTACAAATTCTAAATCAAGGCAATAGGATTTAGGAAAGATGCGCAATAACCCATGCTAACTATGTGCGGCATTGCGGCTTACTGGCTACCCGTTGCAATTCTTGGCAGGCATGCTTACTGTGTGCTGCTGGGTGCTGGCTAGCCGGCCGGTCATGTTCTCGGTGGATGGCCCTTGCTTCACGCCACCGTGGAAGCTGTGAGGGTGGATGTTGCACACTACACAACATTTGTGGACTAACCTGTGAACGAGCAAAGCGGATGGGAGTAGTTTTTGACTGTGTTTTTACTTGAAAAACAGAGAATCAAATCCACTATAAACTATACATTTGTGTATAATGGAGGAAGAAGTGTTTTGTTAGCACAAAACTTGGGTATTCCTGGGAATACCCAGGCATACACGTAGATCCGCCCATGCTTTAAGGGAAAGAAGCCCTGATCATGCAACTGACGTCTAATGCTCTCTATTCCCGGCCTAGCCGGTATCGGTAGAAAATTATTGAAGTAGATCCACAGCTTACCTATCTAAACAAAGATGTCCCCATCTAAAATCTGAACAGCCCTTAATGATATATGATTGCAAATATATGTGGCAAATATATGAACTTTGACAGTACAATGAAACAAAAAAAAATTGAAAATTCTCAAATTTGGATGGCTGGTTCAGGACACAGGCAGGCAAGCTGACAATAGGGTGAAATTAATAAAGAACTGAGAGGTACCAAAGCGAACCAGGGGGTCCAATGGGCTTGCTTGCTATAAGAAACATGCATTTCGTCGTCTGAAGGATGTCACCACTAAACAATTCGGCCCAACATGGCTGTCAACTCTCCAAGAAGGTCTTCCATTCTCAAGTCAGGATCAAAAAAAAAATCTCCTGACCTTATCAATTTTCAATTCTAAATTCTTCCATACAAAGTAGGAAAGACGGCTTGATTACATCGATCTTGAGAGCATCAATGGGCATTCCTCTTTTTGTTTTCCTTTGCATCAGACTAAAGTCTAAAATCGTCCTAGGACCGTCTAGATACAATACATTGTTAGTTTCCTCATTAGCAAAATGGCCTACTCTCTTGTGTTTGGAATCTTTGCACCTCAGGGTCGATGCACGCAAAAATTTCCATCCAGTGAAAAAGAAAATAATTGATCTACTATGGAATTGTTGTTGCAAGTTACAGTACATCACACGATACTCAACACTTTAAGGTATCTCCAACAATGAGAAAATTGCATATTTACCAGCTAGGAGTGGATCTACAGTAATCCACCACGGTCAGCCGGCCCGATGAGGCGATGACCTTCCGAGAGCTCCTAGTACCCTCTGTTTTGGACCTACTCCCTCCGTCCTGTAATACAGTACATTTTAGCATTCAAAATTTGTCCTCAAATATAATACATTCTAGAGGACAAAAAACAGTTTTGCATTAAATACTTTCCAATTATCAACCAATCACCATTAACCATGTTGATGATAGCATCTGATTAGAAAATGAAATGAGGGTACATGTGTCCTTTATGTCCTTTCTTAATTTGTCTTAAAATTTCTAGAATGCACTATATTATAGGATAGAGAGAGTAGGTATTGTGCGACGGGTCGTGCATTTGGAAAACATGCGACCCGTCTTCCACCTCGCGACAGCGCTTTGCTCCATCGCCCTCTTCCCCACTGGCACCCCTCCTTCGCCATCCCCTACCTCACGCATCCACCACCTACGGCCGGTGGCTCTCGCCCCTGGCTGTCCCACCTACCTCTCGCCACCGCCTCCTCGACCCCGCTCTCCCCTAACCACAAGGTAGCCCACCGGCAACGTCGTCCTTGTCCTCACCCCCGCCTGCGCCCCAAGCTTCCACCACCGATGGCCAGCGGCTCCCAGCGCCTAACTAAGACACCCGCCACTTATCGTTGCCCCTCGACCCCGCCCAGAGGTGGAACTAGCGATTTTGATTAAGGGGGGGCGGACAAATATGATCGTATTTTTTAATGTGATAAAATATACATAATTATATGTTTTAACAAATTTTCAAAAAAAATCTACACTATTTCTAACCAAAATCATCATATTTTAATAAAAAATAGGTGAAAATAATGATTTTTGTGCTATAAATACAAATATTTATATATGTATTTAAATGAATCTAATGTGCTTGAGGGGGGGCACGGCCCCTGCTAGCCCCCCTGGTTCCGCCTCTGACCCCGCCCTCCACTAATCACAGGGCACCGGTGACCTCCGCCGCGACGCCCCCGCCGCCAATCCTGTCCAACCGCCGTCTCCAACTCCCACCACCCTGGCCTGTGGCCCCCCCGCCGCCCCGCCCCGTTGTCATCTCGCCCGCCGCCACCACTGTGTCACAGCTGTCGCCCCGTAAAACACCCTTCCATAGTCGTCGCAGATGAGATTCTCTAACGCCGGAACCCTAACACCGGTGAGCTGCTCGTCTCCTAGCGTGGCTATTGGGCCACCCCACGTTGTGCCCATGTCGTGTGGTCGCAACGGAGCGCAACTGTCGTGTAATAGACTTTGCGCTCTGTTTTGTCACCAGCTTGAACCCCAGTAAAATTAGAAATCGGCCCAGCAACTACTGCCCAGCCCCCAAGAGAATACATCTTGTTTCATTTGCTGAACTCCAGAAAGCTGCAAAGCCTGCTCTGTGGACAGAGTCGTAGACTCAAACAAACAGCGCATCTATGCAAGCCCAGAAGTGCAAAAGTCGACCTGCTCGGCGCTTGCTCTTCAAGGCCTCATGGCCTAGCGCCATGCATCTCCGCCGCCTTCTGCCGTTCACCGGTCACCTGTCACAGGCGTCAGGTTCTCAGCCTCTCCGCTCCCACTGTCCTACACCTTTCGAGCCTATAGGTACACCAAAATGCCAAATCTCTATTAGTATTGACGCCCGCACATATGCCCCTGCTAGTAACTGCTCACTGCTCAAGTTGGATCTTAAATTTTGATGGTTTTTTCAGTTGATTAATATAATCAGAATTCATAAGCAAACTGTAGAAAGAGTGTTTTTCCTATTAGCAAATAAGGATTGAGGAGTAGAAAAATTCACTGACTAGAGCAAAGATATCAGGTAAAGGAAATTTCTGATTTCTAATAATTTAATCATGGTTGCTTGCTTTTCCTTTGGTATATCCATCAAACTTGTGCTAGTTCTTCCTATTCCTATTGTCACAACATCAGTGGAAAGGTGTTTTTCAATAGTAAAAATTGTGAAGATAGATCTATGAAATTGTATTTGGGATGGATTTATGAATAACTGTGTCATTTGCTTTATGGAACAAGAATCTATATATTGATGCAATCCCAAATGATGATGTCATAGATTACTTAATATGAATGGCTGACCTGTAGAGTAAAATTAGAGGTAACCACTATTGTAATAATTTAATTGTCTTATTATAATATTTCCAATTTTATTTCTTCATATAAATGCTTGATTATGCAATATGCCATCATTATTAATATTTGTGTCTATATTATGAATATTGACCATAGTGTTAGATTACTATAAAATTCAGTCATATGGGTCTATGCCGACCCCGGTAGTAATTTATTCTAGATTCGCCACGGGCAAATGTTCATCCCTATTCTTGAGTGTTTTCTCTGATGCAGACCTGGCTAGCAGTGCTGATGATCGCCGCTCCACCGGAGGCTTTGTTGTGTTTCTTAGACCGAATCTTGTCTCATGGAGTGCTTGCAAATAGTATCCTGAGCTAGTACTAAAGCTGAGTACAAGCCGTTGGCCAATGCTAATGCGGATATTATTTGGTTTCAAAGTGTTCTTGGCGAACTTGGTGTTCCTCAAAATTGAGTTCCTTGCCTATGGTGTGATAATCTAGGGACCACTTATCTATCTGCTAATCCTCGATTTCATGGTTGTACCAAGCATATTGAGGTTGATTTTTTATTTTGTTCATTTTTTTACCAAATCAGTAGGGGAGTCCCCTACCTATATTTTTTTTGCTTTTCCATTAAATAAAAGAATGTTATATACAATAGGACTGAAACAAAAGAAGAAATACGAGGCTTATAGGCCCAAAGTGAAAAAGGAAGTGTTGGCGTTTCTTAGCGTCATCACTAGGATTGGTGTTTCCTAACAATGGCACCAGAAATGCCATGACGATATTTCTGAACACATGCAGAAATACTCCGCAAGCGCACGGATATATCATTGTAATATTTCACCCGGAAGTATTCAGGTATGGTTCATTTATATTTTCCCAAAGGAAGGCATGGTATAAAAGTCTCTAGTAGGGACATGGTCAAGATAACATGACTATATAATAGACCAAAGTTTATAACAGGGGTAAGCCATGATAAATGTTGGATAGTGTGACACACACACTCAAGCCAATCTCAAGGATAAAGATAAAAGAAAGAATAAAGAATAAAAGAATAAACCTAGACTGGAGCAGGCTTATCTTCTGTTGCTATGCTAAGATAAGCAGATCATACAAATACATTTAATTTCTAAGGGTAGAGATCCTAAGTTAAGATAGCTTTGGTCACTATAAACTTACTTCGGGCACCGGAGCTCACCTGATCTACCAGGCGATACCGGCGATTAGCTCTACGCCGTATCCAAACGTGGGGGATTACGAAGGACGGACAGGGCTGTCACCACCTGCCGCCTACCCCTCAACCGGAGGATATGAGGCAAACGAAGGTAGCCTCTAATGTAGACACCACGTCTACACTATTGACTACTACTCTAACATCGCCTAGAAACATCCGTCTTTATCAGGAGTCCTCTACTAGAGCATCCACCTCGGGGACGGACGACGAACCCTTAAGAATATAATGACCAAAACTAAACTTAAAGTAGAACCTACTACCTCATTTTAGGTCTTGGTCTAAACATGTATATTGTATGAAAGATTAAGTATAAAGTTCCATGTGCACAAGAACTTAGCTCTGGTTTCATAACATAGCTATAATGATATGATAAGAACAAGAACAAGATGAAGAACATAACATGAATCACAATGAAGAACATTGTATTGATCATACCAATATCTTCAAGATGCTCTTGATCTCCACCTTACAAGCTTTACCAAGCTCCTCACACTAACTAAACTAAAAATAGCAAAAGAATACAAGTGGAGGCAGAGAGGCTCTTGTGTGGTGTGTGTTGAAGGAGAAGACTAGCCCAGTACTTATACTAGTGAATGGTCGGTTTCGGCGTAGGTAAATATGGTAACCACCGAAAATGACTACACATGGCGGTGCAACCGCCAAAGCGAAGTGGGGCCGAGCCAAGTTGGGGGCGGTGCGGCCTGTAACAGAACCGACCAAATTATAAGAGCACAAGTACAAAAACAAGCGTCAAAACACTCAAATTTTTGAACTTGAGCCCATATAATCCCGGTAGTCAATCGAAACCATGAAGGATTTCAAACCAACTCGTTTACAACCAAGATCGCATCATTCAACATAACACATCACACGTTACATTTCACAAGTAGTTCAGAAATCCACTTACAACACACGGAGTCGCAAATTATTACAAACCGAGTTCATAAAGTAGCGGAAGCATAACACATGCACATTGTTCAAATACTACTGCCAGTCTTACAGATCGACATCCCACAAAAGCAGTTAGGAAAGTAAACTAACAGGCGATCACACCCGAGTGATCTAGTCCTCATCACCTGCGGGGTGGAGGCAGTTCTTGCAGAAGCCCTGATAAAAGCATGTCATCTGCAACAGGAGGGAATAAACCCTGAGTACTGGAAAGTACTCAGCTAGACTTACCCGTCAAAAACCAGAAATATGATGACACCAAGGATTATGCAAGGCTTTCATAAGTGGAGCTAGCTGACATCATATTTGCGGAAAAGAATATGTAATTGAAACTCTTTTAACCTGTACTAGCAGTTGTTTTTAGCATTAACCTATCATCTATCTTAGCACCTATACTAAACATTCACTTGATTATAATCAAACAATAATATTATTATATCCATAGCAGGTATAAATTGCGGCAACATTATATCATTCACTTAACCATCTGTTCAATTTTAATGAGATCTACGTTACCGCTGCTCAAGTCAAGTGCTCACTAACCGGGAGCGACGGCGATTCGAATCGAATTCCTATCCAGTTGGATGGGTATTTCTAACACTCACCGCACAGGCCCCTGCCAGGGTCGCACAAGCCACCTTTCGTACAATTCAGGAATCACGGGTTCGAATGATGCCGCATCCTCAAGGGCAACACTCTGCCAGGTGATAGGGACTCTAATCCCCCCTTGGCCTCACGCTAATGTTCCCAAGCACATCCTTACTACCTCCAAGATGCGACCTACCATTCGATTCTCGGCCTAAACTGTATTACTCGGCTTCGCGGTCGGAATAACTTATCCGACCAACTAAGTGTTACATTGCGTTCAACATGACTCAAGGACGTACAACGAATCAGTCCTTAAATGACTCAGACGGGCATAGCTCCGCACCCAAGACGTGAAGTGTCTTGCGGCTGTACTATCGAACTCCCGCCCGGTCTTAAATTCATTTTTAGGCATGGTTCCATCCACGATAGCCAATAGCCACTCGTGACCCATTCCTACATCTCGCGGATGACCGGAAATCACTTGACTTCTACCGGACTAAGCAGGGCTAAGCATTGACACGTGCCTAAACCTAATTTATGATTTAAGGATGATATCTGGACAAGGACAGGTATAATGCAACAAGTGTTTTCACACAACTCCTACAACTTAATGAAGTAAACAAGTAAAAGTACTCAAGATTGATATATAAAACAATTGGGTTAGCATGCACCGGGGCTTGCCTTTCAGGAACGAGGATGGGCGATGATCCGGGCACTCAGGTAGATTGTCTACGGGAACTCCTTCGCCGGCTGGATCCTCAGGCTCCCTCGACTGCTCCTGATCCTCCTCCGGAATCGCCCCCTCGAACTGGAGGAGCGTCACTCCCTCCGGAACACCTATTGCATGAATGCACAATAAATCTCATGGATGCATAAGAAGGGATGCAACATGCTTAGGATGAAATGCACTACAGCAATTCCTAATGCTCTATTCAAATCACTTCAATAATAAGTGCAAATCTCTTCTCCGGTAGAGAAGTACTTACCTAATCTACACAACCTAATGTATAGATGTTCCTCCTCTATTAAGTCCCTAACACCTAACAATCACAAGAACAACCTTACTTAGGTTACCACCAACCAAGCACAAAATATCACAACACATTCTGAACAGCAACTAAGTATTTCCATCACAACAGTAGATTCTCAAATCCTAAAGGCATGATACAAGATAATCTGGAAAGCTTATAAAATGCTCTACAATTCACTTTCAGACCTCAACACTTAATTCCAAAGTTTACCTAGTCGAAATTCTAAATTTCCAGAAATCTGTCCTCTCCAAACAGAGAGCAGCCATTTCTGGATAGCCACTTTAAACAGCTACAACTCCTAGACTACTAGGCCAAATGCCACCAAATTTTGACATAAGCTAGTTTAACAAGTTTACTACCACTTTTGTATTCACAAGTTTCCCAGGAAACACTTTGATCAAGGCTCAAATCCAAAATTTGCTACCAGCTGTCTAGAGAACCTAGAAATATAAAAATTAAATATTTATTCATGTGTCAAACTGCCCTTATGACCAAACTAATGACACTAATAGTTCACACATATCATGAAAACACCAGAAAATAAGGTGTGCCAACCCAAACATTTATTTTGACCCCCTTTCTTAATTTACTTAATTAATTAAGTGGGAAATTAAACTTATATGCAAGATGCTTAGAAAATTTTAAAAATATTATGGGAGACTCTCTACCCTATTAGGAGGCTACTGTAAAAATATGACCTAAATTTATTCACAGAAACCCCCTACACAAAATTCACAAGCCAAAAAGGCTGATTTTTGCATAAATAATTAATCACATTGAAATGTATCAAACAACAGAAACCGTATTTTTCCTAGCAACACTAGGGTACCAAGACATTCTCCATAAAATTTTATGAGCATTGTACATATAGAAAAATTACTAAAATTCATTCAAGTAGTTTCTAATATAACATGATAGCATTATAACTTGAAAAGTACTCAAGCACTAGTACCCAAATTTTTAGCAGAGCTAGTATGGAAATCAAATAACATATTCACCAATTTTCATAATTTTTGGAACACTACAACTCAAGTTATCCATTTAACAAGTTTGCATTAAATTTAAAACACATTTCAAATGCCTAATTAAATCTTCCAGAAAATAAACATCACATATGTATTTGATATTTTTCCTAAATACTACACTTCACACAGAGTCCAACAAAATTTAAATCACAATTTTTGGACAAGTCAAACCCTAGATATGAAAATCACAAATAGCATTCCAAACTGTGAAATAAATAAAGAAAAACCAAAATTTCAAAATCAAAAAGGGCTACTGGGCCGGCCCGACCCGCCAGCGTGGCCCAGCTCAGATTCCCGCCGGCGCCTACGTCTGACAGACGGGACCCGCTAGTCAGAGAGAGGGGAACAGAGAAGGAGGAGCCGCAGCTCCGGTGAGCTCCAGCTCGTCGACGGCAGCATCTCCGGCGAGGGGAAGGGCACCACTAGGTTCCTCTCGACCTTTCGCTTCGCCTGACCCCTAAACCGTGAACTCTACCTGACCCTAGCTTCCTCGACCATGGCGGCAGCGGCTCGGTGATGGCGCGCGGTGGTGCGCCGGCGAGCTCCGACCGCTAGGTGGCCAGTAGAGGGGTGCGTCAGCTCCCTAGAGCCTTGGTGGACCTAACGAGGCTACTAAAGAGGACCGGGATGGAGTGGGGTAGCGTGGCCACGTGAGTGCCTCATCGGCAACCATGGCGCGGCAGTGCGTGGCCACGTTTCGGTCCGGTTTGGCCGGCATTTGCGGCAGCGTCATCACTAGAGCATCTACGGGTGGTAGGGAAGAAGGAACACGCGCAAGGGAAAGCGGAGGTGCACGGTACTGTGCTGGCCACGGTGAGCCGTCGCGCGGACGAACACCGGCATGATCTCGCGGTGGCGGAAACGGCAATGTGCCCCTTACCTCCGCGCAATTGGCTCAAGTAAGGGATGGAGGAGGTGGTGGAGTCCCTGGTAGAGCTGTGGACGGAGTCTGGGCGGCTGCAACGCGACGGCAAGCTTGCACGATGGCGGTGGAGCTCGCGGCAACGGCAGCGGCCCTCTTTTTCGCCTCGGCGTGCACGGAGGGAGGAAGAAGGGAGGAATGAAGGGAGAAGCGAGCTGTGGACGTCGTGGCGACCTGTAGACACCCGTGACTTGACCGGTGGGGCCATGGCCGCCGTACGGCCGCCACCGCGCGTCCACGTGTCGGCACTAGCCTACTGCCGGTCGGCCACCGAGGCTTTGAATGTCTGAAACAAAGCCGCCATTAGACGACTGATAGGGGAACTTTGGCGCTAATTATCTCCTAATCCAGCTCGAGTCAGCGGTAGGTGTTAACATGAAAATTGTAGAGCTATATGAGGACTACAACTTTGTCAATTGGCTCATGGACTGGTTCGGCCTGGTTTTTGAGTTACATGGCGTCAAAGTGGGGTACATTGAAACTGAAGTTCCAATTTTCAGACATAGAAATTTTCTAAGTGTTGGGCAGCCCCTCAAACCGACTTGTGATCCATTTTTGAGCATGTTCTGGTCATTTTCACGAGATGGCCATATTAGAACTTTTGTTCCTTAGGAAATTCTATACAACTTTGCTTAAGGTTGGTTCTCCATGCAAGATCTCTAAGCTGGACTTTTTAAACAGTCAAACCAAAGCATTCTAGGGGTCATCAACAGTACTTAGGAGGGTATTTTGGTCATTTTGGTCAACATGAACTTTGTTCCACTAATTACCCTAAATGAAATTAAGGTGTTATAAGATATAATTAGCCACTCTACACATTGGTTACACAAAATTCCTAGTGTCACATAAGTTGAACAATGCAATTATGGAAGCCAAACACCTGAGGTGTTACAGCTCTCCCCCTTATAAAGATTTGGAAAGCGTACCATTGCTGATAGAATTTCTTATAACCCTCACGTAAATAGTCTTCTCGCTCCCACGTAGCATCACTCTCACTACCCTGATTACTCCACATTACTTTATACCACTTAACCACTCGACTTCTAGTTACCCGCTCTCGAGTGTCAATCACACGGACTGGCTTTTCTTCGTAAGTTAGATTAGATTCTAGCCTGATATCCCCTAATGGAACTCTTTCTTCAAGAACCCAAAGACATTTCTTTAACTGAGATACATGGAAAACATTGAAAATGGCGCTCATTTCAGGAGGTAACTGGATCTTATACGCGCAGCTCCACTCTTTCCTATGATCTAGAAAGAACACACATATCTCGGTGCAAGCTTCCGCTTCACACCAAAACGTTGTACACTCTTCATAGGGGAAACTTTCAGATATACGAAGTCTCCAACTTCAAACTCGATCGGTTTTCTACTGCGATCAACGTAACTTTTCTGTCTAGATTGGGCTGCAGCCATATGTACTTTGATGGTACGAACTTGTTCCTCAGCTTCCTTGACAAAATCAATACCATAATACCTTCTCTCGCTAGCTTCTATCCAATTTAGTGGGGTTCTACACTTACGACCGTACAATGCTTCGAATGGGGCCATCTTAATGCTCTCTTGGTAACTATTATTATACGAAAACTCAGCTAGAGGCAACCATTTCTCCCATGAACCCTTGGACAAAATAACACACACACGTAACATATTCTCCAATATTTTGTTAACTCGTTCAGTCTGACCTGACGTCTGGGGGTGATATGCCGAGCTTCTCACTAACTTGGTTCCCAGAAGATGATGCAAGTGCTCCCAAAAACGAGCAGTGAACTATGGACCATGGTCAGAAACGATAGTGCGAGGAATCCCATGGAGCCAGACTATCTGATTGAAATATAACTCAGCATAGTCAGTAGGACGATAGTCTACTCGGACAGGAATGAAGTGAGCCGACTTGGTTAAGCGATCTACAATTACCCAGATAGAGTTATGATTCTTGACAGTAGGAGGAAGTCCAACAATGAAATCCATACTTATCTCCTCCCATTTCTAACCTGGGATGGAAAGTGGTTGAAGCAATCCAGCTTTCATGTGCATAGCCTTAACTCTACAGCAGGTATCACACCTAGCAACATATGCAGCTATTTCTTTCCACATTTTGGTCCACCAATAGTATGGCTTCAAATCGTAATACATCTTATTGCTACTAGGATGGATGGACAACTTAGAGGAATGTGCTTTAGACATGATCTGATTTCTAAGCTCTCGGTCCTTAGGCACCACTAACCTATCCTTAAACCACAGCACAACCTCTTCATGTACCCTGAAATGCTTAGTTTCTTGCTCTTTCATCTTACGCTTGATGTGGAATATACCAGTGTCAGTCTTTTGGAGCTCAATAATTCTACTATTGAGAGTGCAACTGACAGTGATGTTGTACAAAATTGCTGGGTGTAGAAGGTGAGACAGATGAAAATCACTTTCAACTAAGGAGTGGCAATGAGACTTATGGCTTAAAGCATTGGCAACCACATTTGCCTGGCCAGGATGATAGTGCACTTGAAGATTATAATCTTTAATCAACTCAAGCCATCTTCTTTGACGCATATTCAACTCGGGTTGGGTGAAGATATATTTGAGGCTTTTATGGTCAGTATAGATATTGCAAACATTGCCCAACAGATAGTGCCACCAGGCTTTCAAAGCATGAACAACTGCAGTGAGTTCTAAGTCATGCGTTGGATAATTCACCTCATGTTTCCGAAGTTGTCGAGAGGTATATGCAATTACTCGGCCTTCCTGCATCAGAACACCTCCCAAACATATGCCTGAGGCATCACAATACACATCAAATGGTTTCTCGATATCCGGTTGTGCCAAAACCGGAGTCGAGGTTAGGAGGGTTCGCATTTTGTGAAAAGACGCATCACAATCAGGAGTCCAGACAAACCTGGTGTCTTTTTGTAGCAACTGAGTCATTGGCTTGGCTATTTTAGAGAAATCCGGGATGAAGCAACGATAATAGCCATCCAATCCAAGAAAACTCCAGACCTCGTGAATCGAGATAGGAGCCTTCCAGTTCAGTACTTCTTGTACCTTGGTGGGATCCACCATAATTCTCCCATCAGACAACACATGCCCAAGGAAAGGTGCTTCACGAAGCCAGAATTCGCACTTACTGAATTTCGCATACAGTTGATGTTCATGTAGTCTTGTGAGGACTATACGTAGATGTTCAGCGTGGTCTTCCTCATTTTCAGAATATATCAAGATGTCATCAATAAATACCACCACAAACTTGTCCAATTCGGGCATATACACCGAATTCATCAAGTACATGAAGTGTGCGGGGGCGTTGGTCAAGCCGAAGGACATTACAAGATACTCATAAAGACCGTATCTTGTAGAGAAAGTTGTTTTTGGAACATCTTCCGAACGAATTTTAATTTGATGGTAGCCAGACCTCAGATCGATCTTGGAAAAGACTTTAGCTTTAGACAACTGATCAAACAAGATGTCAATGCGCGGTAGAGGGTACTTATTCTTGACAGTGACTGCATTCAGAGGCCTATAATCTACGCACATCCACAACGACTGGTCCTTCTTCTTTACAAAGATAGCAGGACATCCCCACGGAGATGAACTAGGACGAATCAGTCCCTTCTTCAAAAGTTCATTCAACTGCACCTTAAGTTCAGCTAGTTCATTCGGAGACATCCTATACGGTCTCCTAGAGATGGGTGTCGCGCTAGGCAACAACTCGATTTTAAACTCCACATCCCGATCCGGAGGTAGTCCCAGCAAATCATCGGGAAAAACGTCAGGAAACTCACTCACTACGGGAATATCAGCTAATGCCTTCGCTTGCACCGCATGAACTTCACTAGAAAGATCAATTTTCCTAGGAAGTTGCACTAGAAAACCTTTTTGATCAGTAGGATCTCTGAGCATAACTACCCGGGTGGATGTATCAATGAGTACCCCATTCTGACTCATCCAATTCATGCCCAAAATAACATCTATGCCTAATCCAGTTAACACCACTAAGGTAAGCGAGTACTTTCGCCCTTCTATTTCAAATTCTAGATCTCTTACTACTTGATTTGTGGAAATATTTCCACTTGCCGCTCTAATGCAATAACCCCCACCTTCAACAGTATGTAATTTGTGTGCAAACTTCGATACAAACATAGGACTGATAAAGGAATGCGAAGCACCTGAATCAAATAGCACCACTGCAGAATGTTGGTCAACTAGGAACTTACCAGCAGTGACTACCTCATTAGATGGAATTTCTTCAATACTATTATAATGAACATGC
Source organism: Saccharum spontaneum (assembly GCA_022457205.1). NCBI lineage: Eukaryota > Viridiplantae > Streptophyta > Magnoliopsida > Poales > Poaceae > Saccharum > Saccharum spontaneum. Next base: position 29,736,895 of record CM039598.1, on the reverse strand, counting down.
CCCTGACGGCCACCTTGATTTGCATTCTTCTTAGGATATAGACAATTCCTAGACCAATGACCTGGTTTGTTGCAGTTCCAGCAAGGCATGTTGTTGGGAGGGACACTGGAGCTGCCTTGACCAGAACTACCCTTTGGCAGAGACACTGTATATGCTTTGCGAAACCCAGTCTTAGCTATAGCCTTTTTCTGCATGGGACGAAACTTAGCATTCGAGGCAGGAGGGCGAGGAGGAGCCCTCGGTGCAGCTGGAGTTCGGGACTGTGAAGCACCCGCCTCAAGGGCCCTCTTGCGACTCTTAGAAGCAGCATAGATGGAATTATTGTTCTCTTGGGTTAGGGCATCACTGATAAAATCATTGAAAGTAGCACATTTGCTAGTGCCCATGGTCTTCATCAGCTTTGGACCGAGGCCACGCTTGAAGCTAGCAATCTTCTTAGCATCAGTATCCACAAACTCAATTGCATACCTTGCAAGGTTGTTAAAGGCTTGCAGGTATTCTGTCAAACTCTTATTACCTTGGGTTAATCTCATGAACTCAGTGTGCTTTATAGCCATCAAACCTGGAGGAATGTAATTCCCACGAAAAGCCGTTTTAAACTGGTCCCAAGCGATTGGGACATTAGGATGCAACGTGGAACGGTAGTGACTCCACCAAATACCAGCTGGGCCATGCAGTTGATGGGAAGCATACTCAGTCTTCAGCTCCTCAGTCAGATGAAGCAGACGAAACTTCTACTCAATGGTATTCAACCACTCATCAGCTTGCAGAGGTTCCTCCACCTCCTTAAAGAGTGGGGGCTTGGTGTCAAGAAAATCCTTGAAGTCACTATACTGATTTGGTTCCGGTCTTCGACGACCATGCCGAGCATCCCGGTTGACTAGCTGGCGTATAGCGTCTGCTAACAAGCGCTGACCTTCAACCACCGTCTGCATCAGTTTTGCCGGGGTGGGTGGTGGCGGAGGTGGTGGCTGTTCCTCATCCTCAACGCCACGACCACGACGGAGGTCGTACACCATCTGCAAAATGCATAGCCAATGAGCACTGATGATGTGGGAAATTTGTAGATGAATTGTGTAAATATGCTAAACTGATTTCATTAGAAATGAATTCGCAAACAACCAAGGCACAGTAATTCATCACAACCACACAACCTCATCAAGCGCATCAATTGACGCAATTATGCGATGGACATAACAAACAAGATATCTTCCGATGAAAAGGTGGAATTTATTAAAGGCTCACATGCAGGGAGCACAAACGTGACTGAACCGGTTACATCTAGATCAACAGAATTTCAACCTTACATAACAGGTGTCTGAAATCGATCTAAACTTCTAGCCAAATAGAAAAGGCTAACCAAGAAATGACCACGAGGAGACATCCCATTGGTAGAGTTTCATGGTGGATCATGACTAGCCACCTCGATACCAGTGCGTGCCAAGCAACACAGCCTTATGTCGCGTGCCACAGGAGGCCCTCGGTTTCGTCGCGGCACCGAGGGGTGCTAATCGTGACACCATCACCAAACACAACACAATGAGACATCCATTTGTGACCAAAATTTAACATGTTCAAACTAACATCCAGGATAAAATAGGGTTCGATGTTACATCCCAAAAGCTAAGTTATTACAAAGCCCCACTCTCACACATGGAGGGCACAAAAGATAACTCTAGCACCATAGCTATACGATGACTACTCTAAGCATTGTCCTCGGAGTCAGTGTCAAAGATCTCCCCGCCATCCTCGTCACTAGCAGGCTCTAGCTCTTCATCATCTTCTTCTTCTGGTGGGGCATCCTATGGCCCATTGACCTCCACGTCATCATCACCTTCAGCCATGAAAACTCCGGAGCCCATCTCCTCATCCTCATCATTGTCATGAGGAAGTAGAGGATTGAGCTGATTGTTTAGGCAGTGCACTTCCTCATGAAGATTGTCATTGTATTCTTCTGTAGCTTCTAACTGTTGCTCAAGCTCCACCTGACAAGCTCTCGGGATGTTCTCTTCGTGCCAGGCTTCATCCCACTGGTTCATCATGTGGACCAGCATGCGCTGACAGTTGTGATTAGCCACAGTCAACCTCTGGACCGCAAGTGTCTCCTGATCTCTATCATGTATCACTTGCTCCAGCTGTTGCTGAGCCGTATTTCTAGCAGCTGTCACCTCAGCCAACTCAGCCCTCAACCTTTCCACCTCGGTGGGCTCAGGGTGGGGCTCACGTGGAGCGAGCTGGTGGCGAGGGACCCTGCCTCCAGTTGACTTGCGAGCGGTCCTCTTGGTGCGTGCCATCTGTAGCAACAAGATATGACTTAAAGTGAGGATAATTTAGGGGATACAAAATTTAATTTAGTCGGGACCATCGAAATTTTTAAGGAGGGAGTAAAATGAAATGTATGACATGAATTAAACATGATGCATGCATGTTTCGTATGCCCTCTCACCCTAATAGTATCATAAACTGCTAACGCTAGGCGGTGGCATACATACGTTCTCTTATATAGGCGAAACTATCGGTCTACTCGTTTGCGCTGTTAGTGTACCTGTAGAAAATCTCATTTCAGCCCAACAATTTCCCAGTATAAGCACACAAGTAAGCAGTAAACTAAATACTTTCCATATACACATCCCCGATGTATATACTTCAGTATCACAACTACCCGACAGATATACCCACAATTAAGTACTTCCATAATTACATGGTTTGAACATGTAAGTATGCAAGTAACCACAACTACTGTCCCCTAGATCGTCGGTTGGACGATCATGCTCTCACAACTCACACTTACCAGTGCGTCATGGTGTTTGATCCATACATTACCACCAAAATGGATGGCATCCATACAATATCACGCCGTATGGACGACAAAACAAAAACAAACATGACCCCCAAGTTAGTCTTTTAATAAGCCACCTAAGAGTCCTTATTTGGGCTAAGGGATGTGATCACTGGCATACTTATAGAAATAAATTTCAGAGTTTTAACACTTTTCGCAAACAAGTACTTTTGTTTTCCAATACTCGTACGATGTGTTTAATATTGAATTCTGCTCCGATACCAGCTGTAACAGAACCGACCAAATTATAAGAGCACAAGTACCAAAACAAGCGCCGAAACGCTCAAATTTTCGAACTTGAGCCCATATAATCCCGGTAGTCAATCAAAACCACGAAGGATTTCAAACCAACTCGTTTACAACCAACATCGCATCATTCAACATAACACATCACACGTTACATTTCACAAGTAGTTCGGAAATCCACTTACAACACACGGAGTCGCAAATTATTACAAACCGAGTTCATAAAGTAGCGGAAGCATAACACACGCACATTGTTCAAATACTATTGCCAGTCTTACAGATCGACATCCCACAAAAGCAGTTAGGAAAGTAAACTAATAGACGATCATGCCCGAGTGATCTAGTCCTCATCACCCGCGGGGTGGAGGCAGTTCTTGCAGAAGCCCTAATAAAGCATGTCATCTGCAATAGGAGGGAATAAACCCTGAGTACTGGAATGTACTCAGCTAGACTTACCCATCAAAAACCAGAAATAAGATGACACCAAATTTTATGCAAGGCTTTCATAAGTGGAGCTAGCTGACATCATATTTGTGGAAAAGCATAAGTAATTGAAACTCTTTTAACCTGTACTAGCAGTTATTTTTAGCATTAACCTGTCATCTATCTTAGCACCTATACTAAACATTCACTTGATTATAATCAAACAATAATATTATTATATCCATAGCAGGTATAAATTGCGGCAACATTATATCATTCGCTTAACCATCTGTTCAATTTTAATGAGATATACATTACCTCTGCTCAAGTCAAGTGCTCACAAACCAGGAGCGACGGTGATTCGAATCGAATTCCTATCCAGCTGGAGCGTTATTTCTAACACTCACTACGCAGGCCCCGGTCAGGGTCGCACAAGCCACCTTTCGTACAATTCATGAGTCGCGGGTTCGAATGATGCCGCATCCCCAAGGGCAACACTCTGCCAGGTGATAGGGACTCTAACCACATTTTTAGGCATGGTTCCATCCATGATAGCCAATAGCCACTCGTGACCCATTCCTACATCTCGTGGATGACCAAAAATCACCTGACTTCTACCGGACTAAGCAGGGCTAAGCATTGACACGTGCCTAAACCTAATTTAGGATTTAAGTATGATATCTGGACAAGGACAGATATAATGTAACAAGTGTTTTCACACAACTCCTACAACTTAATGCAGTAAACAAGTAAAAGTACTCAAGATTGATATATAAAACAATTGGGTTAGCACGGACTGGGGCTTGCCTTTCAGGAACGAGGACGGGCGATGATCCGGGCACTCAGGTAGATCGTCTACGGGAACTCCTTCGCTGGCTGGGTCCTCAGGCTCCCTCATTTGCTCCTGATCCTCCTCCGGAATCACCCCCTCAAACTCAAGGAGCGTCACCCCCTCTGGAACACCTATTGCATGAATGCACAATAAATCTCATGGATACATAAGAAGGGATGCAACATGCTCGGGATGAAATGCACTACAGCAATTCCTAGTGCTCTATTCAAATCACTTCAATAATAAGTGCAAATCTCTTCTCCGGTAGAGAAGTACTTACCTAATCTACACAACCTAATGTATAGATGTTCCTCCTCTATTAAGTCCCTAACACCTAACAATCACAAGAACAACCTTACTTAGGTTACCACCAACCAAGCACAAAATATCACAACACATTCTGAACAGCAACTAAGTATTTCCATCACAACAGTAGATTCCCAAATCCTAAAGGCATGATACAAGACAATCTGGAAAGCTTATAAAATGCTCTACAATTCACTTTCACACCTCAACACTTAATTCCAAAGTTTACCTAGTCGAAATTCTAAATTTCCAGAAATCTGTCCTCTCCAAACAGAGAGCAGCCATTTCTGGACAGCCACTTTAAACAGCTACAACATCTAGACTACTAGGCCAAATGCCAACAAATTTTGACACAAGCTAGTTTAACAAGTTTACTACCACTTTTGTATTCACAAGTTTCCCAGGAAACATTTTGATCAAGGCTCAAATCCAAAATTTGCTACCAGCTGTCCAGAGAACCTAGAAATGTAAAAATTAAATATTTATTCATGTGTCAAACTACCCTTATGACCAAAATAATGACACTACTAGTTCACACATGTCATGAAAACACTAGAAAATAAGGTGTGTCAACCCAAACATTTATTTTGACCCACTTTCTTAATTTACTTAATTAATTAAGTGGGAAATTAAACTTATATGCAAGGTGCTTAGATAATTCTACAAAAACTACAGGAGACTCTCTGCCCTACTAGGAGGCTACTGTAACAATGTGACCTAAATTTATTCACAGAAACCCCCTACACAAAATTCACAAGCCAAAAAGGCTGATTTTTGCATAAATAATAAATCACATTGAAATGTATCAAACAACAGAAACCGTATTTTTATTAGCAACCTTAGGGTACCAAGACATTCTCCATAAAATTTCATGAGCATTGTACATATAGAAAAATTACTAAAATTCATTCAAGTATCTTCTAATATAACATGATAGCAACATAACTTGAAAAGTACTCAAGCACTAGTACCCAAATTTTTACCATAGCTAGTATGGACATGAAATAACATACTCACCAATTTTCATAATTTTTGGAATAATACAACTCAAGTTATCCATTTAACAAGTTTGCATTAAATTTAAAACACATTTCAAAGGCCTAATTAAATCTTCCAGAAAATAAACATCACATATGTATTTGATATTTTTCCTAAATACTACACTTCACACAGAGTCCAACAAAATTTAAATCACAATTTTTGGACAAGTCAAACCCTAGATATGAAAATCATAAACAACATTCCAAACTGTGAAATAAATAAAGAAAAACCAAAATTTCAAAATCAAAAAGGGCTACTGGGCCGGCCCGACCCGCCAGCGTGGCCTAGCTCAGACTCCCGCCCGTGCCTGCGTCTGACAGGCGGGACCCGCTAGTCAGAGAGAGGGGAACAGAGAAGGAGGAGCCGCCGCTCCGGCGAGCTCTAGCTCGTCGACGGCAGCATCTCCGGCGAGGGGAAGGGCACCACTAGGTTCCTCTCGACCTTCCGCATCGCCTGACCCCTAAACCGTGAACTCTACCCGACCCTAGCTTCCTCGACCATGGCGGCGGTGGCTCAGTGATGGCTCGCGGTGGTGCACCGGCGAGCTCCGACCGCTAGATGGCCAGCAAAGGGATGCGTCAGCTCCTTGGAGCCTTGGCGGACCTAACGAGGCTACTAAAGAGGACCGGGATGGAGTGGGGTAGCGTGGCCACGTGAGCGCCTCATCAGCGACCATGGCACGGCAGTGCGTGGTCGCGTTCCGGTCCGGTTTGGCCGGCATTTGCGGTAGCGTCATCACTAGAGCATCTACGGGTGATAGGGAAGAAGGAACACACGCTAGGGAAAGCGGAGGTGCACAGTACTGTGCTGGCCACGGTGAGCCGTCGTGCGGATGAACGCCGGCGAGATCTCGCGGTGGCGGAAATGGCAATGTGCCCCTTACCTCCACACAATTGGCTCAAGTAAGAGATGGAGGAGGTGGTGGAGTCCCTAGCGGAGCTATGGACGGAGTCTGGGCGGCTGCAACGCGACGGCAGGCTTGCACGATGGCGGTGGAGCTCGCGGCAACAGTTGTGGCCCTCTTTTCCGCCTCGGCGTGCACGGAGGGAGGAATGAAGGGAGAAGCGAGCTGTGGACGTCGTGACGACCTATAGACGCCCGCGACCTGACCGGTGGGGACACGGCCAGCATACGGCCGCCACCGCGTGTCCACGCGTCGGCACTGGCATGCGGCCGGTCGGCCACCGAGGCTCTGAATGTCTGAAACAAAGCCGCCATGAGACGACTGACAGGGGAACTTTGGCGCTAATTATCTCCTAATCCAGCTCGAGTCAGTGGTAGGTGCTAACATGAAAATTGTAGAGCTATATGAGGACTACAACTTTGTCAATTGGCTCATAGACTGGTTCGGCCTGGTTTTTGAGTTACATGGCGTCGAAGTGGGGTACATTGAAACTGAAGTTCCAATTTTCAGACTTAGAAATTTTCTAAGTGTTGGGCAGCCCCTCAAACCAACTTGTGGCCCATTTTTGAGCATGTTCTGGTCATTTTCTTGAGATGGCCATATTAGAACTTTTGTTCCTTAGGAAATTCTCTACAACTTTGCTTAAGGTTGCTTCTCCATGCAAGATCTCTAAGCTAGACTTTTTAAATAGTCAAACTAAATCATTCTAGGGGTCAAGGGTTGGTCAACAGCACTTAGGAGGGTATTTTGGTCATTTTGGTCAACATGAACTTTGTTCCACTAATTACCCTAAATGAAATTAAGGTGTTATAAGATATAATTAGCCACTCTACACATTGGTTACACAAAATTTCTAGTGTCACATAAGTTGAAACAAGCAAAACAATTGTTTTCCCCCAAAATGTTGCACTACCATGTTGCACATGTTTCAAGGCCTTGTTGCAACAATTAAGCTTATCCTGGCATACTAACAACATTGTCATGTTTCAAAGTTTGAGACCCCAAGATGTATCTACAAGTTGCACCACTCACATTTCATAAGCAAATTAATCATGAAACAAACAAATTAGAGTATGTTGCATACTCATGTTGCAAGCAAAATAAAGACATGAATGAGATGAATGATGCTTATGCTTATGAAATGCAATGCAATTATGGAAGCCAAACACCTGAGGTGTTACATGGCCGCACCCCTGGCCTGCTCCGCTCGCCACTGACTTGCTCCGATGGGCTTCTGGTTGGACCTGGGTGCCCGCCACGTTGGTCTTTTGTCCAGATAATTTGCGTAGATAGGCTTCTCTTCTCTTTCCCCTTTGCGACTTTTCCGAAATACGCATTCTACTTAGCGCTTTTCACCTTTGCTTTTGTGCCTTTTCCACTTGTTTCCAGATATTGACATGCAAAACACGTTTTCTCGAATACAAGTGGAAATAGGTCAATAGTAAAGGCATATGTGTCAAAAGTATGTTTATTTCTCCTTTTTTAGATTATAATTGGCGGTTATATATGTGCGTTAGTGACTGCCAACAAATCACCCAAGCTTAACCTTTGCTCATCCCGAACAAATAGCTAAGTACTTGGTTGTTGATCAGGAGTTGCTACTATGACGATATAATTCACAAGTGTCATGACTATAACAAAGCATTCTTGCACAATTTAAATAAGTTAGTATTTTATCCACCCTTTATTCTTGATCCCTGTGGGGCGTATAGCTTTTCCAAGTTCTTGGGTGGTTGCAAGCTAGAACGGTTATAACTGAATAACCAATCATTCATTCTTCGATCAAACATCTATCCTTAGGTTTTATAAGTTTTGCAAAATAAATGTAAGTTCTTCGATCAACCATTACATAGGATGCAACTATAATCATCCAAATACATGTTCTTTCTCCTTAGTATGTTTCTTGTATTCAATCTATCTCTTAGGAGCAGCCAGAAGAAAAAATTTTGATTTCCTGCTTCAAGCCCACAACCATTTGAAGAGGGGGAAAAGCTGAAGTGGTACCAATAAGAATATTATAGGTTTTCTTACTGCTGTACCTTGAAGACCCCCAGCTGTAACTCCATGCATCACTGATAGATTCATCCCAAGTTCTAACTTGCATGAGCTGTTGGATTCCTTCTAACTATGCTGCTGCTTGCTAAGAGAGGGGTAAACTAAAAATTCTGTCTATTTCTTGGTTTAGGAAGAACCTGATAGGGCATTTGGGTTTCCTTGTGAAAGAGAAGAGTTGGGGGAATTTGTCTTTCATTGTTTGATCTACCCATATATCTGACCAGAAGAGTGCTTTGTTGCCCCTGTTGGGATTACAGACTACAAGACTTTGGAATTTATCAAAGAGTTTCATAATGTCTTTCCACCAGAAAGACCCCACAGGACTTCTGGCTTGTGGTGGGGTTTGATTATTAGAATAAAATCTGGATCAGGTAAGAGTAACCCAGGGGTCATCAGCATTATTATAAAATTTGTCCAGCAATTTCATCAACAGTGCATCATTTTGATTTTGTATATCAATGATTCCCAAACCCCCTTGATCCATTCTCTTGCAAGCTATGTCCCAAGCGGCTAAGCAACTACCTCTTCTGTTTATGTCTCCCTTGCTCCACAAGCAATGCTTTCTAAAGATATCAATTTGTTTAGTAACTTGGGGTGGAATTTTCAAGCTGCACATATAGAATGTTGGAAGAGCTGAAAAGACAGTTAACAAGAATGAGCCTTCCTTTATATGATAGAAACTTACTAATACAAACAGTCTTGTTTATTTTTTGTGAGAAAAGGTGCAAATTCAATGATGGAGGGTTTAGTGGTTCCAAGAGGCAAACCTAAATAGCTCTGTCATTGTTCATGTTGATGGGCACCAAATAGGACTTTGCAAAATTAACATGTAGTCCAGTAGAGTTTGAAAATGATCTGAGCAAACCTTTGAGGTTAAAAAGCACTCCTACATCACCAGGCATTATAAGAAGTGTGTCATCACCATATTGAACAATTGGATAGTCATTTTGAAAACTGTCACTTAGTGGGTGTTTAAGAACCCCAGTATGCCAGGCCTTATTAACCATTGTTTGAAGTAGATCTGCAGCTAGAACATATAAGAGTGGAGAGAGAGGGTCACCTTGCCTAACACCTCTCTTGTAGCTAAAGGACTTCCTTGGGATGCCATTGAGTAGAACAGGTGCGCTTCCAGTGCTTAGCAAAATTTGGACCCAATTAAACCATTTATCTAAGAAACCCTTGTGCTGAAGGACCTCAAGTATTACCTGATGTTCTAACTTGTCAAAGGCCTTCTCAAAATCAAGTTTTAGAATAACTATCTCTTTTTGGAATGATGATAGAGATACAGAAATGACTAGGCTAGGTAGTCCTGGATAGTTCTTCCCTTGATGAAGCCATATTGATTGGTATGAACTAGCTACAGTATCACTGTTTGGAGTCTTGATGAAAGAATTTTGGTGATACACTTGAGAGAATAGTTCAAAAGTGAAATGGGTCTGTAGTCATTAACAATTTTAGGATAAGGGATCAGAGCAATGATAGATGACTTGATGCTCCTCAAATCAATGTTCTGACAGCAAAAATCTCTAAACATTTTGCTGAAATCTTCCTTGAAAATGTGCTAATATTTTTTTATGAATAACCCATTGAAACCATCAGGCCTAGGGGCATGATTATTGGGTAGAGTCTTAATCACCATCTCAATTTCTTCTTGACTGAATTCTACATCTAGACCTTCCAAGTCATGTTCTATCAACAAGTCACTGAGATTATAACTCATACCTAAGAATTCACTGACCCCCATTCTTTGTTTGAATGCTATCCACAGTAGGTTAGCCTTTTGCTCATGATCTGCTATAGAATTCCCCTCTGTGTCTGATGAAGCAACAATGAAATTCCTTTTGTGAGCAATTGTAGTCATGGTATGAAAGAAGTGAGTATTTTCATCCCCAAGCTTCACCATCTCACAGAGTTTCTCCGTTTCCAATATTCCCTTTTTTACTCCAACAAATTAGCCAGATGGTTCTTGACTAGAATTTTGAAGGCTGATTCAAGCCTAGATAAAGTTCTCTAGTCCTCCAGACCATCCAATAGCAGCAGAACCTAGTTGTAGTTGTATATAAGTTTACTTAGATTTGATAATTTTTTGCTCCAGGATTTAAGACCTGCTCTGGCCTATTTAAATTTCATTAACAGGTACTTGGCTGCATTGGCAAAGTAAGGAGAATTGTTCCAATGAAGGTTAACTGTGTCTACAAACCTGGATGATCTGCCCAAAAGTTCTCAAACCTAAACATCTTTGATTTAGGAATGCTGGTACCAATATGTAATACATAGGTTATGTGATCAGATATAGGTCTTGGTAATGGTTGCACAAAAGTTGCAGGAAAGGAGAGTGTCTAGCTTGATGATGTGAAGACCCTCTCTAGCTTCACCATCAGTGGATCAGCTTGCATATTACTCCATGTGAAGTTTCTGCCACTAAAAGGTATTTCAACCAGGTCTATATCTTCATTGAACATATTCATTTATGTGATGTCTCCCCTAGGCTCATTCCTATTCTCTGGGTTTCTTATGAGATTAAAGTCACCACCAAATACCCAATCTTCAAATTTAGTGGTGTCTAGATTCATGAGCCATGTGGTGAAACCCTATTTCTATGATGAATCGGCAGGGCCATATATATTAGAGACATAGAAACTTCTATTATCAAGTCTGCAGAAAAGTTTAACTGTGACAGTGTATGAGTTAGCTTGGATAACTGTACCATCAAAAAGGCTACAATTCCACACAATGAGAAGCCCTCCAGAAGCTCTAGTAGAGGGAAGAAAGCATATTTATCCAAGTTTCTAGGACAAATTTTTTGATGTAGAAACTATCAAAATTTTCTCTCTTGGTTTCCTATAAACAGACAAGCACTTTCATTTATTTTGTCCCTTATTGCATCCCATTTGTCTTGGGAATTAACCCCCCTAATATTCTAGAATAAGATCTTGTTGTATCTGTTATTACTATCATTACTATCCATTAAAACCGAGGGGGGATTTTCAGATGTTTGAACCACCAAGTGACAAACATGGATAAAACAATGAGCTTCAGGTAGGAGAAGCATAAAAGTAAACAGGTAAAGAGTTAGAAATTGGGGCAAATAGATAATAATAGATAGTACACAACCACAAAAGTAGCATCACCAATAAGATAAAAGATCATAAAGGCATTGTCTGGACAAAAGCTCCTAGAGATGCTGATACACCTGATACAACAATACAAGTTCTTACTATGCCAATACATCCACTAGTTAGTGGAGCGAAGCAAACTAACAAAAGCATTAAGCACCATCCCCAGGACTGGTGCACTGACAAACATCATAGGAGAGCTATTCATCTAAGTCATCTTTCTCCAGGAGTGTAGCAGAAACAGTCTCAGATTGTGAAACGATCCCGATTTTCCACGAAGGGAAAATCCACAGATGCGAATTATAATGTGATAGTCCAGGAGATCAAGCCATCACATTATCAAATAACAGTTGATACCACAGTTCATACATAGCGGAAGTACAATTTTACAAGGCATTGCATCACTTGGTAACACTCTAAAGTACAACATTATTCTAGCGGAAACGCACACAGGGCTTCATCAGAGTAGATGTAGCGCGTTGACGGGTGAAGGCTCCTCCTTCATGGACTATCATCAGGGTAGATGTAGAGCGTCAACAGGTGAACGCACCTCCTTCACAAGCAATCATCAGCGTAGGCGTAGAACATCACATGAGCATAGCTTCATCTTCATCTTCTCAACCAAACTTGAGTGCAGGCACAAGACCATCTAATCCTTCTAATCTCCATGGTTGTCGTTGCAGGTGACATCCCAACCTACCAAATATCTTTCAGTATGATTTGTACTAGCCACTGGCTCCCACCCTATGCTTTGCGTATGCTTTGTGGTAAGTGGAATGCAAGGGTAGAGCAAAAGGCCTATATATGGTTGTAGGTTTCCTATGCAAGTTCATCAATATTTTATAATAGTTCATCAAGTTTTAACTCATCTCATCCACACATTCACCCATCCCATCACACACATCTCACCACACTCTCACTTTCTTGGCAGCAAGGATGACTCCCGTTTAGGGTTGAAAACGGACGGAATTTTTTCCGTTCCGAACCGTCCGTTTTTCCACATTTGACCCACCCGTTTCCGTATTTTCAGAAAAATCCGAAAACGGTACGGAATGCGGGACGGAGGTTTTCGGAATCGGAACGGAAACGGGGATGATGTTTTTCCGACCGTATTTTCGGAATTCCGTATTTGGCCGGAATTTTACCGGATTTCTTCCGGATTTTTACCGCATTTCTGCTAGGCCCATAAACCTTGTATCTTGTTCGCAAGGCCCAACCGCCCAATGCTTGTACACTTTAATCCAATCCACAAGCGTGATGGCGCGTGACAAGCTTACTTCTATAATCATCCATGTTACTTGTTTGCATAATACGTATTGAATAAGGACCCTGAATCCTAATTATCCATGTTACTTATGTAATCACTCTACTCAAGTTCATGGCTCAAGTATAATATTGAAGAACCTAAATCCTAATCATTTATGAACTATTTTGTGTGTGATTGTAATTTGTGAGTATAAAGATGTGTGGTATTCCGGCTTAAGCTCCGACTTCCGACCGTTTCCATTGAATTTCTGACCGTATTGGTTCGTTTCCGTACACCCGCATATTCCGGTTTCGTTTTCGAACCCGCATTTTCTGAATCTGATCCCGTTTCCACCAAAAAATATAGAAACGGAAGTAGAAATGAGGTTTTTCCGTCCGTTTCCATCCGTTTTCATCGCTACTCCCGTTCGTACCTTGCCTCATCGGCTCATGCCAAAAACCGATAAACCTAGGGGGGAGAAGAAGAAAGGACACCTCTCACTAATCAAGGGAAGCGTAGGTCATAGGAATGTCCATATCCGAGGATGCGGCTATGCGTATACATCGATCAACTCTATAGAGCGTGTACACAACCACAAGATCACCATCATCGTCGATGCGCCCCGCCTAGGCTGATACTGGGCTACCTTCCAACCGGTGCGATGGCACCCTACCACTCAGCCCTAGGCCACCCTAGAGTCCACCGAAATGCTGAGACTATGAGATGTAGTACTGGGCCCCAGAGGTCACTACGCTGTCTTACGAGGGTGTGGGCCACACGCTCGTACCTCCCTACTATATCCACTTCCAACCTAGTAGCAGTGGCACCGTCCTAGATAATCAGCATCCATCCCCTGCCCATTCAAGAACGAGTGGCATGCACATAGGGTCCTATGATCCGGTTCTCTTGACATACCAGTCCTTAGGGGGACCGAACATGATATCTTCTCAAAAGGGGGTAACAACACCCTGTGCCTCGACGGCACCTCCATCCTGGGTCTTCATCCCACAAAGACACTCCACCCTGAGATCTCCTCATCCACATGCACCCGTCAGAGGTACCTCTCATAGGGGATGCCCAGGTCACACCCCCTCGGCAAGACTCGTCCAATGACTCATCGTAAGATCCTGTCCGATCAACTCAACCCTCACCACACACCTAAGACACACGCCAAGATCTCCCCAAGTTGTTATCACATTATTACCAGTTTATCGGCACCATCTGCCTTAGACACTCACAAACAATCCTCCACCAAGCATCACATCACAGATATAATGCGTAGTAGAAGCAAGTAGTAAGTAGAAGCGAGCATCTATCCTAACAGCAGGTGTGTAGGAGTAAAGGTTGCGATAAGGTAAAGGCTTCAAGCAATTCTATCATGCAACCTATCATAGTTCATTTGCATAAAAGCAAAGCACTAGCAGCTACATTGTTGCATGTCTAATAGGATTCTACGAGGTTAGGTAGGACGTGGCACCTGTTGACTAGTCATCTCTGAGATCCTCAGTGTACACATAGCCATTCTCCTCAAGGTCCTATTGTCATTCGCTTTTCCTTCCTCCAACGGGTTCCAGTCCGATCAATGCTATCCTCGATGCAACTACATCGATAGAGCAACAAACAAGCAAAGAACAATCAATCCACTAAAAGGCAACAAGAAAAGGAAGATCGAACAACACCAAAATAACAGCAAGGGAAAAAGACTTAGCGCTCTCGGCGGATGTCCAATCCCTGGGCCAAAAGAAACAGAAGTGGTTATTCACCAAGCACAAGCTTAAGTCTAAGCCTAGCCGGTACTTCCTAGTTCAATCGTGCTGAATTGTATGGCTTCTATAAAAATGGCATAGACCCTAGCTCATCTTAAACGAACACCATAGCTCGTGGTCTTCCAATCCAGGCGTCATGGAGATTGACAGGAATCGAAAAGAGCGGCTAAGGGGGAAAGGAAGCAGTTCCGGTCTCTCTCAATCTATATGCCACTATAATTGACGAGAACCAAGAGAGGGTGGAATGGGGGAGACAAGAGAAGGGATATGGTCTACTTCTTCCAATCCACACGCCATTGCAAGAGATGGGGCATCAAAAGGAGCAACACACAAGAGAACTTGAGTGCTCAAACTACTTGTAGGGTACCACGACCTTGGTGCACTAAATGCACTAAGACATCCCTAGGGTCCTTAGCAAACCAGTTGTCACCGCAAGAGCCAAAGAAATGCTATGGTCTAAATAGGTACAAGCATACAAGGGCTTAAGCACCACAGAACCCAAAGAGGGGGAACACGAGATTCACCTTCCTTTGATCCACTCGCCATAGCAACAACGAGAATTGAAGGAATGGAATCAAGATAGCAATAAACACCAAACAAGCGAAGGGCTCAATGCACATCTTACTAGATCGACGAGGATTGAGAACAAGAGAGGAGAGAAGAATGGAATCCGCACTCCTTCGACAAACTCGTCATGGAATAGATGAAGGTTGGAAGAAAGGAGACATGATCCCACCATCCGAACCCACTCGTAGGGCACCACGACCGTGCAACTAAATTGGCACAAGGACAAAGGTTGGAAGAAAGGAGACACGATCCCATGATCCGAACCCACTCATAGGGCACCATGACCATGCAACTAAATTAGCACAAGGCTATCCCTAAGGTCCGTAGCGATGCGGTTGTCACTGCTAGATCCAAAGGAACGTTATGGTCAAAGTGGTACAAGCATACGAGGTGGTTAGGATAAACAAGCAAGAAAAAGAGGTAAAGCTCGATGGTCATGGCGAGGTGAACTCGTAGCCACAAGCTATACCTATGAGTTGGCTTCCGTAGTCCCACGATTGTCATTACCTAATTCACCTCCCACTAGACTAGGTCACGGAGGGCTCATTGGATGTGTATAAGAGCCACATCGATGTCAAGTCCATAATGGCCATGTCCTAGGGCCGAATTGGGTTACCAACAATCGTAGTGGAATGGAGACAACTAAAACAAGGGAACGAGCTTTGCTTGGCATCACGGCCACGACAGGACGAACCCATGACTGTAATGGTCAAATGAACTATAATTCCCTCGACCGGCTCGAAGGCTCGGTCCATCGACGATGACAAATAAACACACAAGAACACACAAGACGACAACCGATGGAGGAGTAGCACATACATCCATTGCATCAAGATAGACCGGCATGAAGGCACATCATAGGCATAGGTGTAGATATCATGTAGGTGATCTTGTATCAAGTATAGATAATCGATATAGATAGATCATGCATCACAAGTATGATAGAGCAAGGAAATGAAAATAGGAGCTTTGTCGATGTCGAGAACGGCATCGACTAGGTTCAAAGGTTCGACCTTGACAGTCAAGGGCATGCTGTAGCTGGCCGGAGGTTGGCTAGACATGGC
Organism: Saccharum spontaneum; assembly: GCA_022457205.1. NCBI lineage: Eukaryota > Viridiplantae > Streptophyta > Magnoliopsida > Poales > Poaceae > Saccharum > Saccharum spontaneum. The sequence continues at coordinate 29,720,490 of CM039598.1, read as the reverse complement.
AGCGGGCGGCCATGCGGTGGCTGCTGCTGCTGGACACAACTCCAGTAGCGAGGAAGAAGGCCAGGCGTCGTCGTCCAGCTTCCAAACGATGGAGCAGCAAGGTCGCAGCTTCCCTACGTCGATGAGAACAGCGGCAAGAAGGCCGCGCTCAGCAAGAACAGTGACAAGGTCATCGGCAAAGAGGGAAAAGGGCGAAGCTTTTGGGCTACGGTGGCTCACCGGCACGGAGGAGGATGACGGGTTGCCGAAGAGGTGGTTCTGGCCATGGTGGTTGGGGGCTACGACGAGTAGCAGGAGGCCAGCATGTTTTGCAGCCCTAGTTCTTTGGCTCCTAGTGGTGACAAGCAGGGATGGCCTCCCGGTGGCAGAGATGAAGCTCGTCAATGGTGAGGTGGTGCTGCAGAATGGCGCCGGTGTAGGAGTCCAGCGCGGTGGAGATGGCCCAGCATGGTCATGACGAGGATGACGTAGAGCGTGGTGTCACAAAGTTTGGTGAGAGGAGGCAGAGCGTGATGTGGATGCAACAGGGCTTGTGTCACAGTCTTTCATGTTCGGTGAGGAGCAGTTGCTCGGCGTCGGGGTGCTCAGCGAGGACGGGGTCACTAGAACGATAAGGACGAAGCAGGGGCACGGCAAGGGTGAGCCTCGATGGCTTGGCGATGCAGCTCGGTGAGGTGGTGCACGACGAGGATGGGTCATCAACATGACGAAGAAGAAGGAACGGCTTGGTCATGAGGCGGAGCAGGAAGGCGATGGTGCCGTGGTTCGGCTCTGGCATTGGTCGATGAGGAGGAAGAGGTCGGTGAGGTGGCGCGGTGGTGCAGAGGCTCAGCGAAGTGGCTCAGGGTCACGGTGGTGCGGTGCTATGGCCCGACCGTGGGCGGCTTCTACACGATGGTGCTCGGCTGCTGCGGTGCTCCACATGGTATGGAGCAGCGAGGCTGGCGCTAGAAGAAGCGAGGGTGGAGCGGTGGTGGCGGATTGGGAATGGAGAAAGGAGCGGCGGCTACAGGCTTTATAGCGTGGCACGCTAGGGTTCGGAGGGGTGCTAGTCATCCTTGTAATGGAACCCCCAAATAAGTACAAAAACAATCACTGAAGTGATTGAATTGTCATACTTGAGCCCATATAACTCCGGTAGTCTAACGAAATCATGAGGAATTTCAAACAAACCAACATGTAAGCCAAGATCATACATGATTCAACATTACACATCACATGTTACAACATTTCACAAGTAGTTCACAAGTAGCTCATATACATCGGAGTAACATCAGTTATTACAAACCATGTTCGAAAGTAGCGGAAGCAAATAGTTTAAAACACAATACACACCCTTAGTTCAAATATAAGCCAGTTCTATGGTCACAGCCAACAAAAGCATCTGGATGAGATAACAAAGGCGATCATGCCCATGATCTAGTCTTCATCACCCACTGGGTAGAGACAATACTTGTAGTAACCTTGATAAAGCATGTCATCTGCAACAAGAGGGAATAAACTCTGAGTACAAGAATGTACTCAGCTAGACTTACCCGTCATAAACCAGAAATAAACTGACAACATTTTGCAGAAAAGCTTATGTAACAAAGAAGTAGCCTTTCCTTTCTTAACAACAAGTTATGAATATTAACCTGTCATCTAGATTAGCACCTGTACTAGAGCAATCACTTGGTTAAGATACAAACATTAATAATCATATCAGGTATAATAAAGCCATCATCATCATCTTAACCATCAAGTTCATTTAGTGCTTCTACGTTGCCGCTGCTCTGTCAAGTTCTCACTATCCGGGAGAGACGGCGACTCGAATTGATTCCTACCCAGCTAGGGAATTATTCCTAACACAAACCCATACTTCCCTTGGGGTTGTGTCGGGTCACCTTTGGTACAACTCAAGAACCAACTTCACAGGCCCAATCAGTGCCGCACTCTTAGGGACGCCACTCTACCAGGACTTTTGAGACTGGTTACCCGCCCTTGGACTCACGCCAATAGGTCCTTGCACATCCTTGCTTCCTATAGAGTGCACATTTTATACTTATCGACTTCCGGCCTGAGTTGAGCTACTCGGCTTCGTGGTCGGAACAACTTATCCGGCTAGCTAAATGTTAGGCATGCGTTCAACATGACAAGAGGACGTACAGCGAATCAGTCCTTAAAGGACACTGACGGGGATAGATCTACAACCAAGACCTCCTTGCCTTGTTGCTTCACTATCGACATCCTGCCCGGTCTTCATTCATTTTATTAACACATGGTTATTTCGATGATAGCAAATATAGCCAACCGTGACCTGATAGGTCCTATCTTGCAGGTGACAGGAAATCACCTGACTCTACCGATCTAAGCATGGCTAAGCAAGTATTCGATTCTAAACCTAAATAGGATTCAAGGCATATTTACTGGACAAGGAGAAGGTATATATGTAGTAAGGTTTCCAACCAACTCCTATAACTTAATGCATCAAACATATAAGATACTCAAATTGTATTTCACAAACATAGGAGTCTTAGAATGCTTCGGGGCTTGCCTTTGATGAAATAAGAGGGTTGGTGGTTAGGGCACTCAGGCAGCTCTTTGTAAGGAGCTCCTCCTTCTGGTGCCGGGACCTTCTGCTCCTCTGCTGCTGGACGCTCCTCCAAGTTTAGCCCCTTGAATTCCAACAAAATGACGCCCTCCGGAACACCTATTGCATGCATATGTAAAAGATAAATATCATGTATGCACAAGAGATGAAGTGACATGATGAACACATGAACATGTACATGGCGACAGTAAGATGATATAACAAGATTAGCATTCAATGAGTTGAGCTGGTGTAAAACCCTATTCAAATCACTTTACTGAGTAAGTGCAAATCTCTTCTCTAAGCAAGGATACAAACTCACCAAGCTCTAGCAACCTAAGGTATAGATGCCCATCATCAGTTAAAGGCCTAGCACCTGCAGCTAGCAACTTGTTTACATTAGCCTAAGCATCTATAACATACATATCAAGCTTAAGTAAAGCAACCCAGTGCATCACCCATTTCAGCAAACATAGACCACAGGCAGCAGCTACAAGACTAAAGCATAACTAGAGTTACACAACTCCAAATGACATGCAGCAAGACATTCTGAAAGGAATATAAAATTGCCTACAATCCATCTTTAAATGTTTCATCATGAATCTTAAGCTAACTAGGTCAAACAAGTTGATTTATCAAAACTGGTCCAGAAATTCCAAAGAGCAGCAAGTTGTGGACCCTGACTTTGAACAGCTATAACTCAAAAGCTACATGGCCAAATGCCATGAAAAATTAACACAAGCTAGATGAGTAAATTATCCACAACTTTGATACAGACAAGTTTCCTAGAAAACATAATTTACTTAATGCAATTTACATAGTCCTAGAAACTATCCAGAAAAGCACTGTAATAGCATTAAAGAGAAAATAATACTTCACATGTATTTCAAACCCATGCCTGACCAAAACCAAAGCTACCACTAGTTGGGATACATCCTAAAAACAATAGGAAACATGAATTCTTTCCGTGCCTTTATTAATTTATTTAGATAATTAGGTGGAAAACTAATCACATAGAAAAATTGCACAATAAAATCTACAAAAATTACAGTGGCTTCTACACATTACCAAAAGACTACTGTAAAATTTTCAAGTCATTTGAACAATAGAAACATTCTCCACTAAAATGACAAGTTAGCATGTATTATATGAGCATAATTAAGAAAGCATATTGAAAAGTGTCAAACAACAGATTTCATATTTTTCCAAGTGGAATCACCCTAAAAGCAAACTCATATTATGATTTTCCAAAGTTTATTAGGGAATAAACAAGATAATTCTTATATAATTATTTTACTTTAGAACATGGTAGGTTTTACATTTTTAATAAAAACTAGACCACACTAGGAGCACAACCCAACTTGAACCACTCAATTTGGACTCCTAGAACTCAAGATATGATTTTTCAAAGTTTGCATCATTTTCTTGAAAAGAATAAAACAAAACCCTAAATCTTAGCCACTGACGTGAGGACCCCGTGGTCAATCCGACCCCACCCATCAGCCACCGCAAGATAGGGGATGTCGTTGACCGCCTCTAGCTCATTACTGGCGAAGATTCTGGCCGGACTGAGGGCACCGGCGTGCTCACCTCGATGAGCCGCATTGGATGGTGGTGAAGATGGAGGTGTGGGGCTATTGGAGCATGCTCGCTGACGACAATGGCGGAGGGCGGTGAGGTCACAGTGGTGCTCCAACGAACACCAGCCACCGTGGCTCAACTAAGCTCGGTACGAGCTTCAAGCACCTACGGGGAAGATGAGACGAGAGAGAGAGGGGCAAGGGAGCTCCAATGATGGTCGGCCACTACGAGCTCGAAGCCCGCCGAAACTCCGGCGAGGCCGCGGGGAAGGAAACCGCTGCCATGCTCTCACCTCGGCTCAATAGACGCTGTGAGAAGGTCGATGAGGTAGCGCAACTCACGGCGAAGCAATGCACGTGCGCAGGTGAGCTACGGTGTGGCACTGCAGCGAAGTGCACGACGATGGCGAGGTCGCCTCTGTGGCATTGCGTGAGAGCGAGAGAGGGCACAGGAGCAGCGAACGAGGACAACAATGCGTCATGGCGGCCTTGAAGCCCCTCTCGGCCTGACCTAGGGGCTTGGCACTAGTGTACGGTCACCACATGGCAGGCACAGCTTGGCACCGGTCGGCCATGATGGCCAGCCAGTAATGGCCATCAGGCCCCGATAAGGTGCCTGACAGAGCATCTTCTCCCCCTTCAAACTCTTAATTCACTTGCTAATTTGGTTAACCAATTTCACCGTTAGCTAGGTCTACATGAGTACTTTAACTTTGCTTAAACGGTCCCAGTCCAATTTGGAATGGATTTCAATTGGCAAGGCTCCAAACATGGGGACATTGAAACTGAAAGTCACATATGACCTAAAATAATTCTAAGTATTGAAACAACTCCTAAATCTGCCTTGTGAGCCATTTTTCAACATGTTAGGCACATTTTCATTACATGGCCCTTAAACAAATTTTGTTCCTTATTAAGTTTGCTACAACTTTGCTTAAGGGTGCACAACCATACAAACAATCTAAGCTATACTTTCTATTTGGTCAAACAAAAGCACTCTAGTGGTCAACTAGAGTCAACCATCACTTAGAAGCATAATTAAGCTAAGTGGTCAACATGAACATTGTTCCATTAGGATTCCTAAACATATTTAAAGTGTTTTAGTGAGTCACCACACTCATTTGTATGTAATGCATGCATTCCAAGCTCATATAGTAATTGAAACATTCAATTGAAACATATGAAACATCCTGTCATAGCTAATGAAACATAGGGTATGCAACATATGAAATATGACTTGTGGGACATGTGCAACATTTCTAGGGTACTAGGTGCAGCATAGAAGAGCTACATATAGTTGACACATACACATTGCAACTATGCAACATATGCTGCAGGATGAAACATTGAGGTGCAACAAGTGAAACATCAAGAATGCAACATGTGATATAAGATGCATATGCTCATGCTTATGATTATGCTTATGCTACGCAAGTGCAAATAGGAGCCTAACACCTAGGGTGTTACAATCCTAGGCATCTGTGTCCGTAGTGGGACATGCAGCGCAAATCGCACGGGTGGTGTTACAGACGCCGAGGCGGGGGCGCAGCACGGTTTGAAATGCAGTGACGGCAGTTGGAAGCATCCGCTCTCGCTACGGTTAGGTAGGGAGTGCGGGCCTACGGGGGCGGCTGGCTACGGGTTGAGTGTGCAAGCGGGCTAGGAGGGAGCTGTTGTTGGGCTAGCGGAGGGAGGTGAGCCGGGCTTCGGCTGATGGCGCTGGTTGAGCCAAGGAGAGGAGGGGAGCTAGGCCTGGCGTGGGTGAAGGACAAGGGGGAGAGGGAGTGGGTTGATTTGGGCTAGATGAGGAGAGAAAAAGGAAAGGGATTTTTCCTTTTTCATTTCAAGGATTTAAGAGAAATTCAAAAGGAGATTGAGATGAATTTCAAGGAGAATTTGAGAGGGAATTCAAAGGAGATTTCAGAGGAAGTTGCTACGGATTTGTGCACTCCAAGCGCTAACAAGACTCAAACACGAACTCGACTCAAAAGCACAAGCACTCTCCTACAAACAATTCTAAATGAATGCAACAGTTTATTAGTGGGTTAGACTCAGGTTTGTCCTAGAAGCTACATGCTTCACACCATTGCAGGAAAATTTTTAAAAAGCTCACATTTTTGGTTGCTCGAAAACCTGGGTTGTTACAGACTGGATATGCAGGAAACCATGTCCAACACCTTCCAGGATCTTACAAGGAAGATGAGGGGCAATTTCCTTACTAGGTGGTGGGATCATGGAAAGAGGCACAGGTTCCTCAACATTTGCAGCTGACTCCATTGGCTTCTTAGCACTCTTTGCCTCCTTGGGCTTCTGGGCATTCTTTGCCTCCATGGGCTTCTTGGTACCCTTTGCCTCCTTGAACTTCCTAGCACTGTTCACAACTTTGAATCCTTTAAGCTTTTGTGAGACCCTCTTGCTGTGCCTCAAGAAGCTGTCATCTAGCTTTTCTTTCACCTTAACAACCCTTTTCTTCCTTGGGGTCATGAAGACAGGGGGCCATCTAGCATCTCCAAATTAGAGTCCTCCTTTTCCTGTGTCACCATGTCAGGATCTTCTTCTTCCTGCACCATGTCAGGTTTTTCTTCTTCCTCCTATGCCATCATCTCAGGTTCCTCGTCCTCCTCTTCAAAAGAATCCAGAGCAATCTTTTCCAGGGCCTGTCCACCAAGCTGTGGAGACAAAATGAATGCAAGGTGGACAAGGATTTGATTATCAGTGAAGTAAGAAGGCACATGAGTGTCATGATTGATATTTAACATGGAAAGATACCTGAGAAAAATTGGAGAAGGACTAGAGGATATGAAATTAGATACCTTCTTTAGGAGGGAGGGCACCACAACAATGATAGGATCAGAAGTAGTCGATGGGCCAACAATAACAGACTTGACTTTTGGTGCTGTTGATGCTGCAATCTGCACTGCAATGGGTACTAGGAGCACTGGGGTGGGCCAGATCATCTCCTCAACCACATTCCCAACTTCAATTTCAACATTCTCAGCAGCCTAGACAACAATCCTTGCAACAAACTGACAAGCCTCAATCGAAGCAGGTTGAACTACATTCTCTATAGCAACCACATCTAAGTCTTGGGGGGCCAATGCTGCTGCCAATGGCTTGTTGGGCCTCCACCATCCACATTCATGGCCGAGCCTTTGTTGGATCCAATAGGATTTGCACCTAAGCTTGCTGGAGGAACCGACCCCATCCAACGAGGACGCTCGAGGGCTAGGGGTGCAAGGGCCCAAAGTAACAAAAGCTTCTTCGTCCTATAGCTCAACGACACTCTGCTTTTTCAAAATGAAACAGGGTAGAGTCTAGGATCTTCCCTTCTATGGGAGGCCAGTATTCACTTTCACGGAGCCAGGTATTTTAGCATCATCATTGAAATAAACTTTTGCAATGACTCTAGCAAGATTATTAGGTTCATGCCAATGCACTAAGATTCCAAAACTAGACACTGCTTTAGCTATGCCAATAGAGTTTTTGAGATCCTCCAAAAAACCTACCAATAGCACCCAGGCCTCCCGATCTAGGTCAAAAGTACGCGCATTTTTGGATTCATCATGCTTTATCACAAACATGGCATAATTACCAAAATGAAAAATTGGTCCAAGAAATCTTTCCCTCTCTAGCACGCTATTGAACCTAACATAAGCATCACCGAGTGCGCAAGGTTGGATTTCTATGGTGCGAACCTAATGAACATCATGTAAGAAGGTGCGGAGCGTGGTCTTGAGTTTGCTAAAGTCATCCTTGTGGACCAGCGGTTGCATCCTGACAATCGTCGTATCTTCATTGTAGAGGGTGTAGCACCCGGTGATGAAGACCTCATGGTGGAGCGGCGGCCGTGCACCAGTTCTTCAAGCATGAAACCAGACGGCACATGCGGGAGGGGATCGATGGGCTAGTTCGCCATGTTTGCACTGGGATTTCTAAGGAGAGCGGCATGACGGTGGATTCTGGGGAGACGGAGGACTTAAGAATGTGAGGGTCACCAGGGTATAAATAAGGCTTCCCCTCCATCTTTTGAATAGGAAACCAGCCAAAAATGCCATTGAGCGTGATTCTTAGAGCGGCAAATGGAGGAAGTATGCCTGTAATTAAAGCATTGATTGCACCTAACAGATTGAGTGCAATCCTTCCTGAAGTGGCCTGGGCCCAAACACTTAAAACATGTAACTTCCTTCATTGGACGCTTGGTTGGGCTAGATTGGGGCTTGGGCCTTGAAGGCTGAGTTAGGGGACATTGCTTTTGAATTCCTGAGGATTGATTGCCCCTAAAAAGGCGCCTTATTCTAATACATTGCAAATTCCTCCTGTGATAGCACCGGCTTAGAAGCCTTTACTTTTTGAACCCAACGAAGAACACGCTTTGGTCTAGCAAGTGGAATATGATCCTTAGAGTGACAAATCTTAGGATCATGAGAGATAAACCCCGAGATCTTCTTAGGAATAGAGACAAAATCATAAAAATTCACATGATAATTATCAAGGTATCTCAAACGAAGGAAAATAGGATGTTTAGGGACAGAAGAATAGCGAACAACATCAACAAAGCTCTTCTTAGATTTTTGAACCAACAGTGTTCCATTCAGACTCTTGCTCCAAACACCACAGATCAAACTCTCTGCGCCAATTAGGACCTCCTCCACCTCAAAGATGGAAGAAGGCAGCAAAGGATTTGCAAGAGAAACTCTTAAGTTTGTAGATCATGAAGCCAACATTTTTTAAAGAGACTAAAAAGCTAAACATCCAGCCCAAAAGATGAATAACATTAAAATCTTTACCAATGCCACCAAGGCATGCTTGAAGGATTAAACCAACTGAATCCTCATTGAGACGAACAGCGGATCTACCAAAGCTCACCACAAGGTAAAAAGATGATGGGGATATGGCAATGGGTGGACTCATCGAACAGCCAAAGCGAACAGCGACCAAGGAGGTGAACTTGATTTTCAGATAAAGCAGAGATCCAAAAGCCCCGCCATGACTGGGCTCTTAGATCAAAGGGAGACGCCATTGTTGGTGGTCGAGAGGGTGGAGGAGGGGGTGGGACACAAGGATTTGACCTTTTAGCACCACTTGTTTTTTCGCAACATCACACATTTGGTTGGAATATTTGGTTCTATGGCAACCAACATCATAATTGGTAGCGATATATGGGCCTTATAGCCACCAAAATTGTATGTTGCGTTAGTCATACACTCTGCTGAAAGAGGTAGGTGCTAATGCCATGGTAGAAAAGGCGGTTGCGAGTATAGGTGCCTATTGCCACAGCTAGTGTTGAGTTGTAATAATATTGATGTTGCGTTGCGATAGTTAGGTGTTGTTGCCACCATTATAAATTTGGTTGCAAGTAGTTGCGCATATGGCCACACAGTAATTATGTTGTCTTAATTTTGACCTGCGTTGCGATAGATGAGTTCTATATTGCATCCAAAAAAAGATTGGTTGCAAGTAGTTCTGAATATAGCCACGATGAAACTTTGTTGCCTACATGTTGCCCAATTTTGCGAAAGATCTTATTATATTACATTGAAAAAGTCATTCATTACATGAGGTTCTATTGCCACCAACTTTATATGTAGCTACATTGGAGTATATGTCATTGCAAGAAGAGTTATATTGCTATTATACCGTGGGCATCGTGCACGTGGGACAAAAGCAAAGGGAGCCCACCAAACGAGTCATCGTGATGTCCCTGTTACCAGCGACAACCAGCTACGTACGTATACCGCTCCAACCTGCCTGCTGCCCAAGGCAGAGGTCGCGTGACTCCACCATGTTGTCGCCCAATGCCATGCCACGCCACTGCCATCGCCGGAGGCAACAACAAACCTCTAGCTGCACATTGGCCCACGACCCCTTGACCCTGGTTTCCCACATTAATTCCTTAACTGATCCATGAGCCAAATATCTAAATGCTAAGCATACAGGACTATTCCTTCAAATGGGCCAAAGGCAAAAGGGTTAGGCTAAACAACTGATCACCAGATAAAATTAAATAGGAGAATAGTATAATTATTTTGACGTTATTGAGCAATACCACTACTTATCTTGACCCTACAATTATGTAGGATTATCTAGAATTTTGTCCTTAAGGTCGATAAAAAATCTAGTTAGATTACAACTACTTTTCACATGACTTCAGTTTAGCTCAAAATCCCAGTCCAATGATTCTTGGTTCTAAGCCTAATAAGAAGCTATGAAAAAATAGTTCTCTATATTTCTATGTGAGCAGAGACAATGTTCTAAAATCCTTAAAAAGCCACAAAAGAAGGCATTTACAAGTAGTCCCTAAGAACAACATTTGAGGCATTAAAAAATATATTTACAAAAAATAGGCGATTTAGAAACCGAGGATCCTGATGGGGAACCCCCCCCCCCCCCCCCCCGCCGCCTTTCATCTCTATAATACAATGAAACATAGTTCTCTTGCGTTTTGAAAAAAGAAATGTTTACATGTCTGGATAAGAGAAAAATAGACCCTAAATACAATCTAGCGACCCAATTATGTATGGTCCAAGCAAATTCAGACAATTGTCACAGAATAGTTGTTAGCCTCATGCATTTGCATAAACTAATACATTTTATATCTGAAAGTTGGCAACATGTTTACAGGTTCAATAATAATAATGAGAATTAAAACACACAACCATAGATTCCCTACAGTTGCCCCTTTACTTGATTTACACAACTAAGGCTAGATCTTATACACAAAGCTTGGACTATGAAAACAATTCGGCGCAGTGTGGTCCTGCCAAAACAAAAGTTCAGTTAACATTACCTTATCACAGTACCAACAAACTAAATTAATGTGCATAAACCTCAAGATAGGTACACTTTTGGACTGATCTAAACATTGATAGTATTGCATCAAAGTTCATTCAGGAAAGGACAGTGGGAAAGGATTAAAGCTCATCTAAGTTTAGTTCTTCCAAAAAAAAATAATGGAAACTCTAGCTAGGATTACTGATTTACTAATTAAGAGATGGACTCGGGTGATGCTCACATGTCAGACATCTTGAGTTGCTTCGTCATTGAGCTTCGATTGAGTAAGCCACTGGTGAGAACCAATGCACAGGGCACATCATGCCAAAAATTAGTTGATGAGAAGGGAGATTTAATGATGGTGGAATAGAGTAAAGCCTAACAACAAACAAAGAGTAGTAAGCACAGGCACTGGCAGCGACATCCTGTGGTCCTGGTAGGACGCCTCGACAAGCTCAGTGGTGGTACAAAATGATTAATTTCATGGGTATTGATGTGGTTTCAACTTTACAAACAGAGACCTTTCCTATACATAATTAATGGCATCTTGATTTTTCAGAATAAAAACATGTAATGATTAGCCAATTATTTATATAAAGTTATAGAGTTAGGTACGTAGATCAGCATGAGAAAAGGGAGCCAAACAGGTGAGTTGTGGCAGATCACACAGCGAGGGCAAGTGCATGACAAGGTCACAAGAAGCAGGCTTCACAGCTAAAGCAGAGCCATTACAGAATCTCTTTTGGACCTGCCATGTGAATCATCATGTTCAAAATTTCAGTGATTTGGTGAGAATGGAACATCAATTAGTGAAAAGAGACTACTGTATTTACAAAGCCTTAAAGTTCGATTGCTTGCATTAGTTCAGTAACACAGAATGGTATTAATAGGATGGCAATGAGGATAATTGGTGAATAAACTAACATACAATGCCTGCATGCTGGTGATGTTTATAAAATGTAGGGCAACATGGGCATCCAGAAGAATTATGCCTGCATGCTGGTGATGATAGCTAGACATGAATAACTGAAGCTATACTTCAAGTGAAGCAAGATTTAGTTTTTTATGCCAAATATAGTTATAGACAATAGCTCGAGAGGATGTTTTTATTCTGGTGTGCTCATGTTTATCTAACATTATTCTGATGATTGTATAATTACTCTCGTTGAGTTTGAGACATATGTTTAAAGTTAATGAAGGTTTGATTTCATATATGTGATGATGAAATTTGTAATCATGGTATAATTATTTTGCAACACCAATTTAATACCCAAATACGAAATGAAATAGGTGCCAATAAAAAATTCCTCATTGCAATAAACTAACATACAATGATTATATGTGGTTGTAATAAATATTATTGCCACACACTTTGTGTATTGCTATAAGACCTATTGACCACCAATAAATTTTTGTTGCGATATTTTTTCTTGCCATCAACAAATATACATGGCAACAAAACTTAATGCAACCAAATATTATGCATTGCAATTTGAGGCTATAGCCACCAAATGCATTTTGTTGCAACAATTCTTGTTGCAACGGAGCACACTCTATTGTAATATGTTTATATTCCCACACAACAATGATGTGGCAATATTTCCATATGGCAACCATATAGTTCGTGGCAATATTGCCATATAGCAACCATATAGTTCGTGGCAATATTGGATATTGCAACCACATGTTTATGCTAGTCGTCACAATATCCGTACTCGAAACCATATTGTGGTTGCAATAGTTTTTTATGTGCATTGCAAAACCACCATATTGCAACACCACATCCAAAAGGATGCAAGAACCTATTGTACCGTTCTAAATGCAATCACTTGTCAATGACCATACATAGATGCAATTGATCTGTACAGCAACCAAAATAGCCATATTGCAACCCAATATAGGCATCACGATAGGGATGGATCCTAGCAGCAGAGGGGAGAACAGGGTGGAGAGAGCCATTCTCAAAACCAAGACAATTAGTTCAGTGAGTGCAATTTACTGCATCGGTCTCGTGGCAAACAAACAGCTTCAAATTCAGCTCATATCTTCTATGGACCATTTGGCTGATGGATTCACGAAGCCATTACCTATTCAGAAGCTTTAGTTGTTTCGTTCTAATCTCAACTTGGTGAAGTTGTGATTGAGGGGGTGTTGAGACATATTTGTATAGTCTATCTATAACTAGGCTAAGTTTAGATTCTCCTGATTGTTATATATATATATATATATATATATATATATATATATATATATATATATATATATATATATATATATATATATATATATATATGACCTGGAACTTGTGTGCCAAGTTTGGCTTGATACATAAACAATCGGCAACCTTCTAGGAGAGGCACTGCATTCGGCAAACTCTGGTATGGTTACTTCAGGCACCAATATCCCTATGGATAAAAAATAAAAAAAAGTACTTAGAAATACTCTCAGGTGAAGTGTTACATCAATATTCTGTGCGGTTGGGGAATCGTTCACTTAAACATATGAAATACCAATACTTTTCACTTCAAACTGTTCTATTTGAGTTTGTTTAGAGTCTCAAATATGCATTACAATATTTGATAAAATAAATACAAATGGATTGTATCAACCGCTTAACTACAAGTGACTTTGAGGTGCAGTGGTAAATAAGAAACTCTTGAGGACATTATCTTGAGTTTCATCTCCCGTGGTAATTGGTTCGTAGAGGCAACTATCTTTCGGTCCGCTTCTACCAATCGATCTCTAGAGACGATTGGGTTTTAGAGAGTGGGGATGTCTATCTATATAAATCATTGATTTCTATGGACAGATAATAAGTAGAGGCAACCACTTTAAAAAAACTTAAGTGTGGCAGTATAAATGAAGGAAAAATGGTACAAGGCATGCATGCACTGTAACGACCTGGTAAGAAGAGATGGAATTCGGGATAGGAGCAAGCATGAGGTGGGAATTGGGAGGAACATGGCTGATGTTCGCGGGGCTGTATTGAATAGAACGATAACAGAATTCAGTTATTATAGCCTATCCATCCCAAGAGACACCCGGCGGCTTATATTGCCGGACACGCTACAGGGTCGGTTGCCGAAGGCAATGCTCTCACCAACTTCTATGACAGACCTAGCCCACCTACAGTGACTACCAAGTCATGACACTCTCCCCCCTTAAGAAAAAGCAGGTCCTCATGCTGAAACTTGTCAGTAATAATCGAGCTTCACATCGGCTTCAGCTTCCCAGGTTGCCAGAGATGCTGGAAGGCCATCCCATTGAACCAAAGCTTGCTTCATGATTCTAGCTCCACACTGAATGAGCCTGGTATGAATCACCTTCTCTGGGAGCATCTTCTACACTGGGTCCATCAAAATAGTCGATATATCATCAGAGATCACTGCATCCGGCCTAACCTACTTCTTTAGCTGGGATACAAGGAGCACTGGATGAATACGGCTGGTAGCTGGCAAGTCCAACCAATAAGCAACTTCTCCAATCTTCTCCAACACCTGCAACAGTCCATAGAACTTGAATGACAACTTCTTGTTAGATCATTGGGCTACTAAAGTTTGGACATAAGGTTGTAACTTAATGTAAACCATGTCTCCAGGCTCAAATGAACGTTCTGCTCATTTCTTATCTGCTTGAGATTTCATTCGTTGCTGAGCTCTCTGTAACTGTTGTTGAATCAACCGAGTCAGTAGCTGTCGCTCATGAAGCCACTGCTCAAGCTCAGGTACTGAACAAGTCTGAAGATTTGTTATGCCCAAATGCGCCTGATTGTGGCCATATAAGACTTCAAACGGACTGAGCCCCAGAGCTGAGTGATACGTTGTATTATACCAATATTCAGCAATGGGTAGCCACTTACTCCATTGGCGTGGGCAAGAGTGCGCAGTATAGCTAAGAAAACCCTCTAGACACTTGTTCAATCTCTCCATTTGCCCATCGGTTTGAGGTGATATGATGAGCTCATCATCAATTTGGTGTCTGACAATTTGAACAGCTCTTGCCACACTGTACTCGTGAACACTGAGTCTCTATCAGAAATCAGCACTTGAGGTAAGCCGTGGAGTTTGTACACATTGTCCACATATACCTTTGCATCTACATTGTTGTGTATGGATGATGAATGGGAATGAAATGCCCATACTTAGTGAGTTTGTCAATGACCACAAATATAGCATTGTGTCTGTTTGAAGATGGCAACCCTTCAATGAAGTCAAGGCTAACAATCTACCAAGCTTGTTCTGGAATCGATAAGGGTTGTAGTAGCCCAGGTAATTTCCCATGTTCTACCTTGGCTTGTTGGCACACCTGACATTGGTTCACAAAACTTTGAACTACAACTTTCAAATGAGGCCAAGCAAATAATGCTTTTATCCTATTATAGGTTGTTGTGATTCCTAAATGGCCACCAATGCCACAGTCATGCAATGTTTGCAGTATGTGTTGCTATGCCAACTTATTGCCTCCCACCCAGACTCGGCCTTTGTAACGAATGACCCCATCCACCAACTCAAAACCTTTCTGATCATAACCATTGACACTCAATTCAGTGAGTAGTTGTCTATCCTCAGGGTGCTCAGCATATCCATCCCTTAGTTTCTGTATCTAGGTTGGCAAACACTCTGAGACAACCATTACCCCATCCTCCTCCTGCACTTGGCGAGATAAAGCATCTGCAGCCACATTGTGCACTCCCTTCTTATATTGAATTTGGTAATCAAGATCCATCAACTTAACCAATGCCTTCTGCTGGAGTTTAGATGTGATTCGTTGTTCAGTCAAGTGGAGCAAATTTCGATGATCCATCCCAATGATGAATCACTGATGTTGTAAGGATGGTCGCCACTTTTCAACTACCATCAGTATGGCCAAACATTCCATTTCATACACTGATAACGTCTAATTTGTTGGGCAGAGATGTTTACTGAGATATGCCATAGGGTGACTGTCCTACATCAGAACCACCCCGATCCCATTATCACAGGCATCCGTTTCCACCACAAATGTCTTACTGAAATTTGGTATTACCAGTACTGGTGCCTACACCAATTTGGTCTTGAGTAGCTCAAAAGCTTCAGCTGCCTGAGGTGTCCAGAGAAACTGCTGTCCTTTCCTTAGTCGGTCAGAGGTTGACTGATCATTCCATAGTACTGAATAAACTTGCGATAGTATCCCGTAAGTCTAAGAAATCCACGTAGTTGCTTCAAATTCTCTGGTTTAGGCCATGACAGCACAACTTCCACCTTGGATGGCTCTGTGGCCACCCCTGCAGTAGACACAATGTGGCTAAGGTATTCCACAGATGATTGAGCAAACGAGCACTTTGACCTCTTGATGTAAAATTTGTTTGCATCTAAGATCTCAAACACTTGTCGCAGTAGTTTGACATGCTCTTCCATATTAGCACTGTATATGAGAATGTCATCCATGAAAACTAGGACACCTCGGCGTAATAGAGCAGCAAATAGAGTATTCATCAAGCTTTGAAATGTAGCCGATGCATTGGTCAATCCGAAGGGCATAACCAAGAATTCATATAGATCTTGGTGTGTACGAAATGATGTTTTGTGCTCATCACCCATGGCCATACAGATTTGATGATAACTGGCCCAGAAGTCTAGCTTGGTGAAAACAGTGGCGCCACTTAACTCATCCAACAGTTCGTCAACCACGGGCATGGGATGCTTATGCTTCAATGTCACTGCATTGAGGTGACGGTAATCCACACAAAATCCCCACGAACCGTCTTTCTTCCTGACCAAAAGAACTGGGGACACAAAGGAGCTAGTGCTTGGCCTTACTACCCCATTCTGAAGCATCTCCTGTAGTTGTGCTTCAATCTCATTTTTTTGGATTGGTGAATAATGATATGGCTGAACTCGCACTGGCTGAGCTCCAAGGACAAGGTTTATCTAATGATCTGCAACATGCCTGGGTGACAACTCGGTTGGTGTGGTGAAAAGAGATTTGATGATAACTGGCCCAGAAGTCTAGCTTGGTGAAAACAGTGGCGCCACTTAACTCATCCAACAGTTCGTCAACCACGGGCATGGGATGCTTATGCTTCAATGTCACTGCATTGAGGTGACGGTAATCCACACAAAATCCCCACGAACCGTCTTTCTTCCTGACCAAAAGAACTGGGGACACAAAGGAGCTAGTGCTTGGCCTTACTACCCCATTCTGAAGCATCTCCTGTAGTTGTGCTTCAATCTCATTTTTTTGGATTGGTGAATAATGATATGGCTGAACTCGCACTGGCTGAGCTCCAAGGACAAGGTTTATCTAATGATCTGCAACATGCCTGGGTGACAACTCGGTTGGTGTGGTGAAAAGATGATCGTACTCTACAATCAACTGCTAAATCTCAGGCTACTGCACTTCATCAGACGTAGTCTGTATAGCACAAATGTACTATTGGTCGTCCGACAAGATTGCAGTATTAGGCACACTACTCCACTAAATACGGCAGGACACTCCTACTCGAATGATACCACGCAACTTAGATGGTGATATCTGTGGGCACTCAGTGAGCTAATCCCTAACACCTTGGAGTGCAGTTATCTTGCCCTGATATGTAATGTGCATGGCTTTGGTCAGGTAATCCACCCATATAGGACTGACTACTTCAAGCCAGTCTTCTCCTACTATCATATCATAGCAATGAAGTGCTAACACTCTGGCATTAGATTTGAATGTTAGACCCTACACCCACCACTCTAGAGCTGGCACGTGAGATGAACACTGCAACTCACCCCCATCTGCTGCTTTAAGTGTTGTAGAGTCACAAGGTTCAGTCTGCAACCTTAGTTTCTGCACCAACTCCTCATTAATGAATGTCTCCACGCTTCCTGAGTCAACAAGCACCAATACCTATTGTTTGCCAATCTTGGACAATAACTTCAAGGTTTGACATTTCCCACCCTTCTGCTTAGGATCAGATTGGACAGCCATGACATTATCTTCAGTAACTGCATCATCTGACTGAATGTCATCTGTATCATCAAAATCATAAATCTATAATGCTGTCAATAGCTCTTCTAATACATGCAGTGGAATCTGATCAAGGAATGTATGATTTGGCCCCCACTTGGCACCACATTTGAAGCACAACCCATTGTGCCTTTGGTACTACTTAAGTGTTGTCACTTTCTCATCCATGTCTCGCCGCCGTTGCTTGTTCTTCCCATTTTTGGCATCAACTATTGTATTCTTGTCGGTCATCCCTCGATCAAGACCCTTGGTGAAAACCCACCCAAGAGTCTTGTGCTTGCCAATATTGAGTTCCTCCTCCTGCAGCAGTGCCAGTGCACTCACCATGTCCACATCCTATGGTCGATGCAGAGTGATCGCGGCTCGATGTCCTGTTTGAGGCCCACCACAAACCTAGTGACGAAATAAACATCATCGTACGCCGGATTGTACAAGAGAATCCCATGTGCCAGCTGCTCAAATCAATACTGGTATTCAGCCTCGAATCCTGTCTGCTTCAGGGATTCAAGCTGACAAAGTTGAGTCTGGTACTGATCCTTGTCGTATTTTGAGAATACCAAGAATACCAAGTCATACAGCTTCTGCCAATCCGTGATCCGGCCGCGCCTCTCAACCGTCTGCAGCCAGGTAGCCGTGGAACCTTGGAAGTTGAGCATCGCAAATCTTGTCATCATCGACAAATGCGTGTCATACACCTCGAAATACAAAACACACTGATCACGCCATAATCTGGGATTCTCCCCATTAAATTTGGGAAACTCCAACTTGGGTCCATGAGATGAGCGATGTATAGCAGATCCATTGCCATCATGTGATACGAACTCAGGAGTAGAATTTGCAGGAACCAGAGTGGGATTGGCAGGAATCATACCCGTGACCGGGTGCAGTAGGGGGTATCCTAGGTTCCCCTCACCAGCAAACCGGTAATCGTTGCGCAGGCCGTGCCTAAGGGGCAATTGCGAGCCCGATGCCGAGAGCGCGGGCATGGCGTTCAAGTCTATCCACCAGGCACCGCGTCGTGGTATGGCGGAGCACTTAGCTGGGGCGGCGCCATGCCGTAGCAGGGTGGCGCGCCCGATGGTCGCTGCACCATGTTGTAGCAAGGTGGTGCGCTCGGTTGAGGCGGCTAGGGAATCGGCGGTGGTAGAGGTGGTGGCAGAGGCGGCGGCGGTGGTGGTCGGGCCTCCAACTGTTGGATCTGGGTCGCAGTCTCCGTGGACCTCTGCATCATCGATCCCATGGATGTTTTCGCCATAGTTCGCCATGCCTCCAGATCATTGAGCTTGTCGAGGGTCATGGTCATCATCTATTGAAACCCAGCGAACTGCTTCGCCATGTCCTAGACTCCAGTGAGCTAGGTCACCATCGCCTCCATCATCGTCTTCAGGTCGTCCATCGAAGTCGCCATCTCCAACTGGATCTTGGTCGGCTTCCTTTTCGGCACCAGGTCGGAGCGGTTTCGAGTGAGAAAAAATTTATCCCCAGATCAGCAAGGCTTGAGATACCAAATGTAACGATCGTGGTAAGAAGAGATGGAATTTGGGATAGGAGCAAGCACGAGGTGGGAACTAGGAGGAACGCGGCTGATGTCCGCAGGGCTGTATTGAATAGAACGATAACAGAATTCAGTTATTATAGCCTGTTCATCGCAGGAGACACCCGACGGCTTATATTGCCTGACACGCTATAGGGTCGGTTGCCGAAGGCAACGCTCTCACCAACTTCTCTGACAGTCCTGGCCCACCTACAGTGACTACAAGGTCATGACATGCACCGCCCCATCAGACATGTAGATCCACGAGTCCCCTAACCACTGACAAAATTTCAACTCAATCGGACACCGTTTCACCACCCAATTAAATTATCTATCAAAACTACTCTGTTCAGAAACTGCAGTGACTCGAACTGACAAAACCCCTCCAAATATAGTGCTCTACTCAACCAATCCTCAAACCATCTTGATAGATTAAAGTACTCTAACTGAGAAACGAGCTCATCATGTTTCGTGCCAATCCAACCACGTTTGTCATGTTTGAGCCTCCAATCAACGGCTTGAAGATGACCGGTTCAAATCCACCAATCTGGATAGATTTCTCTTCGCCTTCCTCTCCTTGCTCTCTTTCTCATGTTGTGGTGTGTGTATTCTGCTCTCTCCTACCTCTCTCACGACATAAGCAACTCTTGCAAATGGAAGCTTGGGGTTCAGCCTTTTATCCTTCCAAGAAGCAATCTCAACCGTTAGCACCAAATGAACGGTGCACAAGCACTGTGCTTGTGAGCTGTTTTGGGCTGCTTTGCTCAACTCTTGCAAAAGGAAGCTTGGGTTTTAGCCTTTTATCCTTCCAAGAAGCAATCTCATCCATTAGCACCAAATGAACAGTGCACAAGCACTGGGCTTGTGAGCTATTTTGGGCAGCTTTGCTGGGCTTAAAATTATCCTCCATGTGCAGGGATAGCCCAACAGTATTTACATATTTTTCTATATTAGCATGTTGAGTGACTATGTAAGTCCATATGTGCTAGCAAGTTGACTTTATTGTTGATGGTGCCCTTAAGTAATGAACTCTCTTTCTATATTTGTAAAATGCTAGGACATCTTTCATCGATTCTAAATTAAAAGATATTTTAGTTTTATATCCTAAGTTAAATTTATAAAAATAAAATATTAGCATATTTACACATCCAAATTAATTGATTTAATTTACTTTCATGTACTAGTTATTGATTCATTCTTATAAACTTTGCTAAAGTTGGACCTTGCCTTAGACTAAAACTAAAACAATCAATAGTTTTTGAGACTGATGCAGTATTTGATTAGAGGAAATTATGGGGACACGTGTCACTGCACGATGAGATAAAAAGCTTTTTCAGCCTCTTCTCTTTTGGGCCGGAAAAGGGAATAAATAAAATAGAAGTAGCTACAGACTTTTCAGTGAACGTTTCATGCTTAAAGTACCAACAAAACGGTTAAAAAAGAAGGATAAAAGAACACCCGTCGATCCAATGCGTCGTTAGTTACAGCCTTGGCAGTTGGCACATCATATCATATCAACCATGCATCGTTGTTGTCATGGTCATGGACCTCCTGTCCTCCTACCAACCTAGCTAGAACGCACAAACAAGTCCTCTGCTTTTCTCAGCGCCCACATGGACGCACATCACCCCATGTATATCAATCAAACAATGCAATCTGATACTCATGTGAACCAAAAGCTCAATAGTGGTTAGTTACACTGAAACATAAAGCTACCTAGCGCCGCCGAATACGTTCTCTCGAAGCAATCAGCAGCTAGCACAGCGCACACAGTAGCCGTAGGAGTAGCATTAGCAGCAGCAGCAGCAGCGCCTCTTCACTCTAATCCATTAATGGATTCGGTTGTTAGTGACCTAACAGCCTAACTACCCGGTGATGACTAATTATCCATGGACAAACAAATCTATCAGCTTTGGCTAACATCAATCAATAATTGAAAAGGCACTTATTAAAGTGATGGGCGAGATGATAGATATGAATGAAAAAATGGATCGATCAGGATATGGATATATATTGATATGTAGTTTCGGAATATATGATGATAGTTGAGGCCTTCTGAAGGATGTGGATGACAGGTAAGATGGATGCGGCGCCGTTTTGTTGGAGCACCTCCTGTCTCGATCTTGATCAATCGCTGGGGTTCGTTATTCCTTTATCCGCTTGCGTTTGCTGCATTCTTACTCCTTCCGGCGCCGATCGATCTTGCTTCGTGCGGCTCAGCTTTTCTGTCTGTCTTCCCATGCTAGGTGAATCATTGGCTCATGAGATCCTGTCCAAAGGAAAAGTCTGGCGAGTCAGGCTTAAAAAGGTTATATGGCTGTGCCTTCATGCACTCACAAAAAGGATCTCTATAATTATTACATTACAGGCAGGTAGAAAGAAACTTTTAGGGACTGCGTATAGAACGCCTGAGATAGGAATGGAAAAACATCAATTAAAGGTCGTCATGCGTTCTGAAAACTGAAAGGACCTTCTCACAAGAGGTGTTCAGAATGTTCAGCGTAACGCATTGGGCCGGGGTCTGGGGACGTTCTTGGCGAGCATAGGCTACTACATTGTCTTCTACGGTTAAGGAATTTCTCTTGCTGCTACTGCTACGGCGAATATGTGTCCTAGCTGCTGGCTGCTGCTTCTTTTTGGCCTAAAAAGACACAACAATTGGGTGAGGACGTTCATTACCAAAGAAACACCGGTGGAGAGAAGAGAGAAGAGAGAAGAGAGAGAAGAGAGAAGAGAAAAGAGAAGAGAGAGATGCGACGGAACTCCGAAAAGGAATCCATCCTAGTTGTTAGGAGAAATTTCAATAATATAAATTCGTTCTGAAAAGCATGTAGTACTATAATCACTCCTATGATCTTCTGCCATTTACAGTTTGTTCCCATATTTCCTTGAAGTAAAGAAAACAAACACAGTACATATAACTTATCTTGATTTAATTGGAAAACATTGATCTACTTATATTTTCAAATAGAGAAATGCAAATTCCGTTTTGAAAAATATAATGTGCTCTTTGTCAGGCATTTTGGATTCAGTTGCTCATGAAAAACTGGAGAATCCTTGCCAACCAGTGTCGGAATCCATCCTAGTTGTTAGGAGAAATTTCAATAATATAAATTCGTTCTGAAAAGCATGTAGTACTATAATCACTCCTATGATCTTCTGCCATTTACAGTTTGTTCCCATATTTCCTTGAAGTAAAGAAAACAAACACAGTACATATAACTTATCTTGATTTAATTGGAAAACATTGATCTACTTATATTTTCAAATAGAGAAATGCAAATTCCGTTTTGAAAAATATAATGTGCTCTTTGTCAGGCATTTTGGATTCAGTTGCTCATGAAAAACTGGAGAATCCTTGCCAACCAGTGTCCCTACTCCCTAAGTGTTTCAAACCAAAAACCAACGAAATGTTCCTTTTCCTTTTTACAACAGGAGCGAAGTGAAAGATAGTTTGGGGCCACTTGGGAGAGCTCCAGCTTCAGCTTCTCCGAAGAAAATCACTCCCAACCAGCCAAACGCTCAAAATACCAACTGATTCAGGTGGGCATCGACAGAGAATCACTTCTCCATTTACATTACGAGCTGGGAGCTAAAAAACCTGCTTCACCCTGCTCCCTGTTATATTCTGGTGGGGATCAATAGAGAATCAATTTTCATCAGCTCTCCACCCCTACTCCCTCCTAGGAATCCAATGAAATCACTACACCGGATAATCAAGGAGCAGAGCTGAAGAATCATGGAGCGGAGCTCTCCAAAACGGGGCTAGTAATTCCAATTCACTTCAATTCGTTCATATTTTAACTACCGTACTGGTGTACTGTCTTATCTTCGAAATCATGAACCGGTCAATGAGCCAAATTATTTTGAAAAGGTGATTGTCATTCACAAATAAGGGTTTCTAGGGAGAAACCAAATGTGAAACATTTATTGGAGAATCCAGAACCATACCAAATGGGCCCAAGTTTCTCCCTTTTTATTATATACTAGCAAATATGCCCGTACGACACGCACGTGTTTACGAAAAGTATTCCGTGCGTGTAGTGCGACACGCATGTGGTTACGGAAAATATTTCAAATGCAATGGGAATATTAATTGAATTCTCAATATTTCAGTTCATATATATCATAGACATTTCTTTAAATATAGAAATAGAATATATTTATAGATGGGTTCAAACTCAATAATAAGGCTACGCATATACTCCTACTAAGCAACTATCGAGTCCAAACAAGTTACACATTAATATTTTTGACATCGAGTTCAAACATGTTTCACATTAATATTTGTGGCTCGTATAAATACGTTTTGCATTAATATTTTGGCTCGTATGAGTGTCATCATAGTCCTCGAACATGATAATTTGGCTCGTATGGGTGTTGGAGTCTTACATCTCACGAGTGTTCAGATTTTTTATTATTTTTCTTTTTCGAGGTCTAGGAGGAATCTTGGTTGAAAAGGAGTCTTACATCTTATATGTAAGATCATGGATGACGGAGAGTTCATATAGCATGACGTCTAGATCTACCGGTTATTATAGAGGGAGAACTCCCTCAAAAGATAATTTGGCTTGTACAGGTGTTGGAGTCTTACATCTCACATGTGTTCAGATTTTTATTATTTTCTTTTTTCGAGGTCTAGGAGGAATCTTGATTGAGGAGTCTTACATCTTACATGTAAGATCATGGATAATGGAGGGCTCATATAGCACGACGTCTAAATCGAACGGTTATTATAAAGAGAGAACCCCTAAAAAAACTCGCTCTTTTATAGTGTGATGATGATGAGATGATATAAGCGGTGTCCCAGAATTCATCATTCATGTCATAAAACATTAATATCTCTAAGTACCCTCTTAACGCTCAGGAACATTGCAAAATAATTGCGACGCTGATTCTATGTATAAAATGGTATGATTATAGAACTAATACATTGAAAATCCATCATTGTTTTCATTAGTTGGTCTTATATAAAAGCAATTGTTAAAAAAATCAACTTGAGGGAGAAGGTTGAAACAGTTAAAATTAGAGGGAGCAAAGAATTGTGATTGTAAAGGCGCTCAAGGTCATGACAGCTATCATACCATAGATTTCAGGAGCCATTGGATAGTAAACATACTGTATGGATTTCATTGATCTGTTTGCGCTGGAACTGTTGGAATGCACCATCTAGTTTTTGTAATTAAGGAGGTGTTTGACAGGGTTCCTCCGGAGAAGACGAAGCCGTTTTGAAGGAGCCATAAGCTCCGGCTCCTCTATTTTTTACTAAAAAAACGACTCCAATCCTGTGAAACGTTTGGCATGACTCTTCCGGAGAACCCAGAGGCAGAGCTGGGGAGGAACACTACCAAACAGGCCCTAAATGAATTGCGTGCAGGATCACCATTGTACCATCGGGATGGGATCACGTAAGCTCCGATGGAATGGCGAGACAAGGACATGCACAATTTGTGAGGACAGGAAAAATAAAAACACAATAAATGAAGCTCGTGGCACGTCTCCTGTAGTCCTGTCTATCTCTATGTCGACGGTGTTTACAGCAGCCAGCAATCCTTCTAGCAGATTTCAGTTATGACTTATGAGGCTACCAGCTCCAGCAAGCAGTACGAAATGAGGTTTCATCAGATTTTAGAAGCGATCCTGTCTCGCTTGATCGTCGTGCAGCTCTTCCAAAGCAGTTGCTTGCTTACTCCTTTCCGTGTTCATTGAAAACTTTATGCCCGAGTCCCAATACTGTGAATAAGTACATCATGGGATCTTGTCGAATACGCTGATTATTGGGCAGTAGTTAAATACGTCGGCTAACCTACTTTAGTTTGCTGAGGACACTCCTAAACTAGAAACCATAAACTATGAGATAGTTTCTATAGTTACCAAATCTTACAGACACTACATATATATAGAAATCATATTTCTAATGGATAGTTTCTTTGAATAGACTATTTGTCTCCTTAATGTCAGCTTTAAAACCTTCATGGTGGCTTGAATCGAATCAATATGGTGACCGATCATGTTACGCCACGGCCGTTGCATGGCGCTGTAATAAAGGAAGTAACACAATGCAACAGGACTGTGCAACATGAACATGGTGCTTCTGCGCCTGTTAGGCTCTGGGCATCTGACAGATTCTAGGGCTGTCTTCCAATCTTGGCATGGGACGTTCGCTGGCCCCGAGCCAAGGCACGGCCGGTCACTGGGGCAAGAACTTGACCCAGGATCCCTGCTGGTCGGGAATTCCCATGTTGTGGCCAAGCCCCTGAGTCTTGAGTGGTGATTGCTTGGCTTGCTCAGGCTTACACTTCCGACACCACAGGCCTCTTCGGGGCCTTTCTTGCAGAGAGTACGCGTGAGCGTACCCGATGGGTATAGCCTCCGAACCCTCGAGCGATTCGGAGAGTCGGTTGGGGATCACTCGGACTATCATCTCATTCTCGATGACTTAATATATCCCTATGTCAGACTCTTGTCATCGAGCTTCTTCTAGCTTAGTTTGTGTTGGCGTTGATCGATGATGCTACCTGCCCAGTGCCGAGGCTTGAAGCCTTGAACATGTGGTGGTGCCGCTGCTTTAGAAAGACTTATCCACGAGTAGTGCACCATGTTTGCAAAATGCAATGCAAATTTTCTTATATACTTAAAAAATCATTAATGAGTGTTCGTTATGAATTGTCTTAATTAAATTGAGTACTAGTTTAATAAAATTATGCATACATCAATCCAGGAATGATGGATTGGCTTGAATGCTTGATCAATCTATGTGCGGTTGGACGCTGCTAAGATTGACGGTGACATGAGCCGTTGTTCTTTTTTTTCCATATATATGAATATAGGATTATCGTTATAGCAACCGGTCAGGCCATCAAATTGTGATGGAACAACTGAGAAACCGACGTGCATATGATTTGCTCGCTCCTCTACTTCTTTCTAACGCAGACACACTGGCGCATATTAAAGGCAACAAGTCCATGACATGTCCTGTCCCTGCTCATGCCGACGGTGGTTACACACAGGCTCAGCAGATTTCAGTTATGAGGCTACCAGCAGAACAACAGGTACAAAACAAGGATACATATAGATCAATGTTATGAGGCTCTACCAGCAGAGCAACAGCAACAAATCGTCGACTAGTGTATATCCTCCCTTCCTGTGTGTACTGTCGTCCTTGGCAGGCATACAGCGAAAGAAACTGGACTGCATTGGAACGAAGCTGTGCTTCTCACTCAATCAAGAAAAGTATACATCAGTACATATATTGTTTATATATGTATGCAACAGGACACGGAAAAGGGTGACACGCTGGCTGCCTGGTAGGTCGTGCGTCCACCGGCTCTCAAATCAATCTCCTCCAATATATATATATATATATATATATATATATATATATATATATATATATATATATATATATATATATATATATATATATATATATATCCACATTTAGAAAAAAAAATCTCTGTCATGCTTTTTAGTTCATATATACTCTTAGCTCAAAAAAATTGCAATTCTAGTTAACATAGTAACAAATCAAATCAAATTGCTATTGATCAAGTTCATATAAGAAGACACCAACATTTATGATACCAATATAAATGTCGTTAGATTCATTACCGAATATATTTTCATAGTATACCAACTTTGTATCATAAATATTTTTATATTTTTTCTATAGTTTTATTTTATCAAAGTTTAGCTAGTATGATTAACGATCAAACTAGAGCGCATTCCTTTCAAGGCGCCCATAGCATGCAGTAGGTAGGCTGATGAAGCCAACTTTACATAATATACGTGTAACTAAACCATAGCTAGTGTTGACATCTTTCACGGTTACACAGTACCAGATCATCAGTCGTTCACTTGTCTTTTCCAGTTAGAAGAAGAATCTTAGATAGGTACTTGCAGCCTCTGTATATGTGCGTGCATGTGCACACATGGTGACATGGTGTCAAGACTCAAGACCTCGGGCCGGGCGTGTCTCATTCTTTACTATACGGTGTGCAGCAAAAAAAAAAGTTTGTTAAAAACTAGAAGGGTCAATCGACTAAGACACTAAGTTTTGTGATTAACCATGTGTACATCTTTATTCTATACCACAAATAAAGAATTTTAGAGGGGCATGCATAAACAGACGCTGCCTCTAATAATGGAGGAGGGACAGCCAGAGGTAAGGCCTGCCTCTGTGGATACATTAACAGAGACAGTTATCTTACAGAACCCACCTTTATTAATGTTCTATTAATATAGACGGTTAATTAACTCAGGGCAGCTCCAATAATTGACTTTTAAGCTAGATCTAATCATTTTTCTCATATTTAATAGAAGAGAGAAAAGTTAGCTCTCGCACATATTTCAAAGTTATGTAACTGCCATGTAAAGCTATCCATGTTAAAAGCTATGTGCTAAAAGTTAGCACTATTGGAGAAGTTAGCTTATGGCTAGTAACTTGCTCTAATCATTGTGGGTGCCCTAAGTCCGACTCTTTCAATGCCTTAATAGACTAAGTTTACAGCCTGCATTGTATCACAATTAACAGGGCCGACTTCATAACGTGTTTGACTGAATTTAATGATTGCCCATAAAAGGACCTCACCCACTTCTTTTCTTCCTCCAGGAGTTGATTCACTTGACAAGTCTTCAGAGGCGCGATGAACAGCTCTATATCTTTAAGAGAATTTCATTTTTCAAGGGGAGATTCTGATCTTGTTTTTTTGTTGGAGGAGGTGCCCGTAGGAAGTTAGTTTGTGCCTTCTGACGAAATATGGTCGGCAGTCCATCGAGGGATATATCCACGATGGTAGATGAATCAGTAGAGGTGCGCGTATTTAGGAACCAGATGGTAACAGAGACACAAGACACAAGATTTATACAGGTTTAAGCCGCCAGCGTGGCGTAAAACCTTATGTCCTGTGCTCTGTTATTTTGTATTAATTGGGTATGAGATATGTATGTTTCTATGAGAGGATCTGATCTATCTACTAGGGGATCCCTGCCCCTCCTTATATACTCTGAAGGGATAGGGTTAAACGTAGACTATCATATTTGGTACTATACAATGTCTAGTACAACTTATAGCTCGAGGTGCATGCTGACATGCGCTGCACGCTTTGATCTTGTGGACTGGGCCACCTCTGATGGCGCAGCCCATATACTATCTTGTTGTACCCGGGGTATATCCCCCACAGCTAGTCCCCGAGTACCTTGTATCCGCTTGGCGACGCCGCCTTGATCAAGTCCGAGCAATTTAATACGAAGTCAACCAGTGTAACTAGTAATCCGAGCAGAGATAATTGACACCGACCAGTTCAACTGGTGATCCAGATCTCGGACTTAACCAAGTAAGGCTTGCTAGAAGGATGTAAGGGGATCAAGATAAAATTTAAAATTCTCCATCTCAGATGAAGTGTAGCCACTTAGATGTTGGGAGTATGCCCTAGAGGTTATCATAGAGATGATTGTATTGCCTTGTATCCATAACATATTATGAGTCCATTGAATATCCATTAAAGACAACTTGTATCTATTAGCAATTATGTGAATTGTTTGTGAAACTCTTTTACTTGTATGGTTATTCTAGAATGGTCCCTGATCGGAATTTATGTTAGGACACACATGAATATTAGATCAGCATATTATTAGTTGATGACTATGTTTCACAAGTCAGAGACATGGAGATGTCAAACTAATAATATGGGCACATGTGTGACATGTAGGCTGGACTGACCCAACGTGAGATGTTGTTATTGTCTCGATTCACATCATGTACGTTATGTCCTTAGACCTGAGATTGTTGTATGTACTCAAGATGTGAAATGACATACTTAGAGACTATCAAACGCTACTCCGTAATTGGGTAGTTATAAAGGTGATCTTTGGGTTTGTCAAGAAACATGTTGTGAGACATAGACAATCAAGATGGAATTTGCCCCTCTCTATGTGAAAGAGATATTAATGGAACACTTTAATGATTGGATCAACAAATGCATGGCCGTTCTTAGGTTAACTGTTAACCTATGAGTTGGATCAAATATCGTGTGGCAAAAGGAATAACATGTATATGGTTTGTGGTGGTTCGTCTAATATGATCTTTGCGTACACATAGGAGTTGACACGTCTTGCTAGAGACCGCTATCAACTAATGGCCGAGTAGGGGAACTCGGGCCACGTCTACGTGTGCGTGAACCTATAGGGTCACATGCTTAAGGGGCTGGAAGCCTAATTCGGGTTGGACCCAAATTTGACTAGGCTTAGGGTTTTCTAATTGGGCCTCCAACTTGGGGCTGATTAGACGCGCCTATATAAGAGAGGGAGGGGGCGTAGCCAAATGAGATACGCCATAAGGCAGCCGCCGTCGCCCCCCCCCCCCCACGCTCACACGTACTGCTCCTCACTGACCTAGCAGTTCGGAGGCGCAACGCTTCCTCCCCGTACGTGTGGGATACCTTAGAGGTGCTGCATCTGAAGCACAAGGATGAACCACACGAGAGGGACGATCCAAGAGCGGAGGGTGGACGTGACGGACGACCATGCAACTACACGGCACTGCTATGACGCGTTCGACTATATCAAGTCGCTTTCGCTGCACCTGCGCGTCTAGTGGTAATCCCGTAACCTGTAAATAGCAGTAGATCCTGGTTTATGAGGTCGAAAATTTTGATTTTATGGCTAGCGTAGCACCCTCATAACCCAACAGTGGTATCAGAGTCGTAGCTGCTTCGTTATAGGTTCGGTTGTATGCATATGGAGATATGCACGGTTGTAGATGAGTCTCTGATCATGGTTCGTAATCTTGCTGTGTTGGTCTTGTAACGATCTACTCGTACCGGTCGGAATTCCGCCATCCGAGTTAAGTGATACATGTAAACCCAGCCATAGCGAGATGGAGATCAATTAGATTGATCGAATCGAACCTAGGTCAAGTGCCGAGTGCATATGATGCGCGGCGGTGGTAGATTAGATCTACTGCCGAGCGTCGGGGTGTAGGAAAAGAGCTGTTCGGTAAAACAGCCATAACTTTTACATACGACCTCGGATTGAGACACATTTTATATGAAAATTGATATATAGAAAATTTTGAAGAGAGACAAAACAGCCAAAGGCGATGTTGCTGATTTTAGATTTACGAAAAACAGCCCAGAAAATGATGTTCTGGACGTTTTAAGTTTAGACGTCGGAATCGATTAACTCTGTTTTGCAGGATTTCATGACTGTTATAGCCCTTATGTGTATGTGATGCATGTATGTAATTAATTCATGGCTTGCACATCATGAGGAAGATAATATGGGCTGGAGCCAAGTAGATATTGTCAATTTAATGTAATGGCCTGCGTGCCAATCTGTGATGACCGCGACTATGTAATTATATTTCACTGCCCTGCGTTAGTGGTAGATAGTCTTGGTGGATTCATCACTGAGGGACAAAGTACATGGATCATGGAGATGGAGATCATCATGA
This sequence comes from Saccharum spontaneum, assembly GCA_022457205.1. Taxonomy (NCBI): domain Eukaryota; kingdom Viridiplantae; phylum Streptophyta; class Magnoliopsida; order Poales; family Poaceae; genus Saccharum; species Saccharum spontaneum. The sequence goes on along the minus strand of CM039598.1, from coordinate 29,689,594 downwards.
TGTACAGATTGATGGAGATGGAGATCCCCAAAGTGTATATGTGATAATGTCATTCTTACTATTATGTTCTACTTTCACGTGATAATGTTTTTGTCTACATATGCGATAGTGAAGTAGAACGATCCCTCAGCAATGTTTAAGTTATAATGCTTCCCCAAACCTTGCACTGTCACATGCCTTGTACAATTGGTGGTGGGTCTATGAAATTAGGGTGCCACTGATTTTTCTTGACTAAGCAGGTTCGTATTAGATACTTACAGCGAAAGGGTTGGTTACTTGAACAAGGTCATCCTAATGGTTAGGGACCTTGAAGCATTAGTAGTTGGGTGTTCAGCATAGGGATGCTACCCAACAACAAAAGTCATATGTGATATGATTAGCAAAGAGTTGCTTACCGATCCACCATGTCTTCTAGTGGTGATGCTAAAGCTCACTAGTTGACTTGTTAGTTGTGGGTCTTGAATCACTAAGTTTCAATTGAGGGATATTGATTTTAGTGGGAGTAGATTCTATTAAGATTTTAATACGATTTACTCTGTCTTGGATACTTTGTCTTAGTATTTTGCATTACTTTTGTCGTAGATAAATGGCGCCTAGCAATCAACCATTTACTTTGCGTTCAATTCTTGAGAAAGATAAGTTGAATGGAACAAACTATGCGGATTGGATCCGCAACCTGAGAATTGTTCTCAGGGCTGAGAAAAGGAAGAAATTCTAGACAACCCATTACCTAAAGCACCTGCTGACAATGCACTCGCTACTGAGAAAAACGCTTACAAAAGGGCATGTGATGCTGATCTTGAAGTGAGTTGCCTTATGCTTGCATGTATGGAAGCAGATCTGCAGATGCAGTTTGACAACAACCATGCAGCGCACGATATGATTGTGGCGCTGAATGATATGTTCCAGACTCAAGCTAGGACTGAAATGTTCAATGTCTCTAAGGCGTTTCTTGAAACCAAGCTTACAGAGGGCGCACCTGTCGGGCCACACGTGATCAAAATGGTTGGTCACACTCAGAGGTTGGAGAAGCTAGGCTTCCCAATTGGTCCAGAGTTGGCTACTGGTTTCATTCTCGCGTCTCTTCCACCTAGCTATGGGAACTTCATCTCGAACTACCATATGCATGGGACGGAGAAGGGCTTGAATGAATTGTGTGGCATGCTTAAGACAGCTGAGGCTGATATTAAGAAAGGTGCTGGCACTAGCCATGTGATGGCGGTCCAAAACAAGCCTAAATTTAAGAAGAAGGGCAATGCTTGGAGGAAGCAAAAGGGCAAGGGCAAGGCCAAAGGTGAGACCTCTAAGCCAAACCCACATGTGCCCAAGGCTGGAGAGTGCTTTCATTGTAACGGTAAAGGTCACTGTAAGAGGAACTGCAAGCTGTATTTGGAGTCCTTAAAGAAGGATGGTGGTAAAGGTACTACCATTGCTCATACAATTGTTGTTTATATTACGAACATTTTCCTCGCTAACTCTTATATTAATTCTTGGGTATTTGATATCGGATCGGTTGCTCATATTTGCAATACGATGCAGGGAATGATAAGAAGTAGAAGCGTGGGAAAAGGAGAAGTTGATTTCCGCATGGGCAATAATGCAAGAGTTGTTGCGTTGAATGTTGGGACGATGCAACTCCACCCGCCGTCAAGATTTATTTTGGAATTGAATAATTGTTATTATGTTCCTAGTATAAGTCGAAACATTGTGTCACCTTCATGTTTGATGAAGGATGGTTATTCATTTGCGAGTAAAGACAATGGTTGTGTAATCTCCAAGGATGATATGTTTGTGGCTTTTGCATCCATTGTGAATGGGATATTTATTTTAAATCTTGATGATGCACCTGTCTGTAATGTTAATGCTAAAAGGCCTCGGCTTAATGAGTTAAGTCCTACTTATATGTGGCATTGTTGTTTAGGTCATTGTTGGGCATTCTTAACGTCATTACCAAAAGTAGACTTAGTTTTCTAATTCTGATAACGGCGCCAAAAATGCCGAACCTATCCCTCATGCCACTTAAGCCAAGTTGTCATCCCCAGCATGACATGAGAGACGCGGTATTGAAATATGCAACTGCTCTTCTAAATAAATAATAAATAAGATCTGCAAGCGCACAGATTAATACCGATGTAGCATTTTAACCGGGAAGTATTCCAGGTATCGTTATTTATATTTTTACCACTGGGAAGGGATTACTAACATCAATGTTGATTATGGAATGGAATATAGGAATGAGTATCAATCATTGCATGTATAAGTGAGAGCATTCATCTATCTCTTGCATACAGGGGTAAGTGTCACATAAAATATAGATAAAGTATGAATGGTGACAAAGATAATTAATCTGATCAGCTAGCCACATATAATAATGATAAGCACCTCAACAGATATTCTAGCAAGTCATTAGCATGGTATTAGGACGAACTACAAGGATATTTCCTAAGTTATTCTTAACTATAAAGTCTAGCATATCATAGTTAGTGCAAGTACACTTGGCAATCATTGCGAGAAAGGACTATGCCCATGCATAGTGATATTATCAAGGAAGATGAGAAACATAGCAATCACTCCCCCGTAATAATGTTGCTCTGCCTGCCTTACACACGGGAGGGGGACTATATAAGAACCAACGAAGCTGTCACCATCGCGGACCACCCCACGATCCGGCATATAAGGTGCAATCGCAGATAAATATGGTCTAAGCACCACGCCTACACAATATTTATCATTTACCCATGGATCCGATGGATAAACGCTATACGATCCTAAACATGTATATAATTCCAATCTAACTAAGCCAAGCGTATAACTACGATAAACTAAGAACAATATAATCGCAAACATAAACAAGTAGAGCATAGTCATAATCAATATATTGAAATAGAACAAAGTTGTATTCATAATATTGAAGAACAAAGATGAACAATGAAGAACAGTAAAGGAATTACCAAGAATCCTCTTGACAGATCCGAAAACCAATCGAAGATTGACTCCTTCTAGTTCTAATCCTATGTAGCTATGCTATACTAGAGATCTAGTTGACGTGGTGGCTCTAGGGCTTGATCAGAGACTCTCCTCCTGAGATTAGGGTTTGAAGAATTGAGAATGAGGGAGTGCCTCCTCCAGGGGCCAGGGGTCCTGCTTATATAGCCCCCTCAAGTGAACGTGGGCCGTCGGATCAAACCGACATTAATCGCATGGTTTTCCTTAATCCCTTAGGTCGGTGGAGCATAATCCGCGAGACGGAACCTGATTGGCTCTCAGGCGAGGGCGGGCGCCCTAGGGAGCAGGGCGGGTGCCCTGCCTCCGGGCCCGTTCGGCCTCCCATTCGATCTCGTGGCTTCTGGAGTCTTCTAGATGATAGAAAATCGGTGAACACGCTATTATCTCTATGTAAACCCGACGTGTGGGCCTTTCCTCCGTATTTTCTGATAACCCCCTGTAGAAACAGACAAACACCAAAACTCGTGGAATTCTGTCAGATAAAACCCTAAGTCTAGGTGTTGGTTGCATTTGGATCCTTTTCTTTATTTATTTGATAACTATATTTGGTACTTAAGGACCGTCAACAAACTCCCCCAAGCTTACCTCTTGCTCGTCCCTGAGCAAGGATAGACTCATTATGGATCAGAAGTTGCTGCAACGCCTTTGAACGTTGACGGTACATATGCTTTCAAATAAGGTCTCATCCCTGAGTTAGAGTAAACTGTCAAGACTTAAAACTTACTCATTTTACCTTTCACCATGGGGCTTGCAACCGTCACCTGCATCTTGAGTGGTTAAAAGATAGAACGGTCTAGTCAAACGCCATGTCTCTTATTCTTGATCAGCTATAGCTCTGGAGTTTTTGCAAATTTTTCAAATAAAACTCAGAGATTCCTTGTATGACTTTCTCGGGTCTCTCTTTAGTGGTATTTCTGGATCCTTACCAAGGCAGTAATGGTATATGCCTTCTCTCTCAAAGTATGTGGTATTTATGGTATAAGGCGTAGTGACATTGCCTTCTCTCTCACCCTACTCTAATAAGGCTTTGATATCTGGAGCTCATAGGTGGGAGATACAGTATACATACTCATAGAACATTTATTGCATAGTCAAACCATGGATCCAGAGAAACAAGTCAATTAGTCAAATCAAGATGTGCATGTGTGGTGAATGAGTGGTGTATGGTGATAACAAAAGTCTAATGCTCTTTTTGAGGGAATACATACCTTTCTTGCTTTTTAAAACTTTTGAGGTGAATGAGATGCTCTATTTTTTTCTCTCAGGTGGGTATCTTGTACCCCTAATTCTACTGTCGGACACTTGTCCATTTTTACCTCTCGTCTCACTTTTTCTTTCTTCGAGGTTCCGAGCACTTGCTCCTTTTTATTTCCTCGTATTTATTTTTTTTAGAGCAATCTCCCTCTTTTGAAAATATAGCAAGTGGTAGTAGAAATGACTTGAGCATTAACTTCACAGGGAATAACAGGAATGGGATAATGTTTTTGGCTATTCTCTCCCGGGTCAGGAGTAGAATAATTTTGGGTGAATCTGGAGATGGAAATGAGTGGATATATGTGGATGCGTACTTCCGGAGTAGAAGCAGCATGTATGAGTGAACGTGCAAGTGAATCTTGATTTTAACCACATGACAAGTTCCTAAGGGTCTACACAGCTTGACCACACTCAATGCCCATAAGCAGTAAGTAGTAAAAGTGCGGCTCTTAATCTAACAAGCATGTATATATGGCTGTGGTAGGAATTTAAACTCTCATCATACAAGAACTCATCATGCAACATTTTAAAGATTTTTTAAAGATAAAATTCTCTAGAATTCTAGCATCTCTAGGAACAGATAAACAGCAGCTCAACCTTCCCATATCATATCCGCTAACAACTTAGACTTCAGATCAAGTTCTCTTCCCACTAGTTCAGGTTTAGAGCCAGTTTTAAATTATAAAATTAGGCAGAGCAACTATTCATCATATCCATTCTAGAGTTTTATTTTCAAGATTCAGTTTAGCATAGCTACTTTATTTATTTATTAAACTAAGCAAATATATATAAACACAAAATATTTATTTGGGTTTTCATGATTATGCATCTTTTTATTTTAATAAAGCATAGGTATAAATGTAGATAAAAATACTTATCGGGATAAATGGGGGTGCTCTCCCCCAAGCTGGATCTTGACGTAATTTCCTCTGATGTAGCTAGCAGGTGCAGAGGTGTATTTGAATGTCAGCAGCACCCTGACAACGATTAGGATGTCCTCCATCTGCTAGTCTTCCTGAATTCTGTGGAGCTCAAATAGACAACAAAGCTTCGTGGAACTTGATTATGCGTTAGCATAAATATCTAGCCTTTATCATGTTTGAGCTTCCTTGATAAATGTCACTCTCTATTTTTATTTTCATTTTTATAGAACAGAAAAAATATATTATTATTATTATATTTTTTTATGCCACCACAGTGAATGTACTTATGGGTTTTATGCCACTCGCATACTCACATGGGGCTTACTGTTTTCAACACATTTTTTTTAGACAGAATGAACATGATTAACTGAGCAATAATTAAAGGGAAAATGATAACTACCAAGTTTACCTCTTGGCACGGCGTTCGGTGTTTTTAAGTCCTCCGAACAGGACTTCTTTTCTTCTTAGTTGTCCTGGGATTTGGGTGGCGTAGATGGTGGTTCCGGCAGCGCCTCCTCTTCTTGTGTAACTGTCTTCGCTTTCCATACCCGACTTGGTGCTTCAGTCTCCTGTTGTGTATCTTCGGGCCTTATGACCTCTCCTTCATAGTCTGCCCATACGTCCTTGATGGTTTGCCTCCTTTGGTTACGGTTACGTCGCCTTCTTCTTGTCCTGACCTGCTTAGAATCTTCAACTATATAGTTAGGGTCATTAAAGTAGCGGCGTACCTTCTCAGAGGGGAAATGCATATGGACTTCTCCAGTTCCAATGTAGATGATTGCTTTGACGGTGCCTAGGAATGGTCTTCCTAGGATGATGGGTGGCTCGTACTCGTCGTCTCCCATGTCAATGACCTAAAAGTCTGTATGGACAAAATGATCGTTAATTTTAACAGGGACATCGGTTACTATACCTTTGACCTTTCGGGATGTCTGATCTGCCATCTGGAGCTGAGTGTATGTTGGTTTTAAGGGCATGGTCCCGTACAAGAGCTGATAGGCGACTGTGGCCATTATGTTGACGCCTGATCCAGTGTCGTAGAGCGCCTTCTGAAAGGAGTATCCATTGATTGAGCACTCAATGCTTGGCATACCTGGGTCGTCCTTCTTGTTCAGGAAGGGCGACTTGAGTCGACCATCTTGACCTCCTTGAACTGCAGTGACCATCTTAGCTGATTCGGTCCATCCTTGGTTGTTCTTATTCTGCTTGTTCCTCCTGTTGGTCCTCTTCCTTGGTTCATGTTGGGGTTGCTCTGGGATTTGTGTAATCTTGTTCTTGAAGGAAAATGTCTCCTTCCTCCCCTTGATGTTGAAGTTGATCTTCGCAGCGCTGGCGTAGATGACAGCTCCCGAGGTGTTCAGGAATGGCCTTCCCAGAATAACTGGTGACCTCTCATCAGACCCGGTCTCTATCACCACGAAGTCAGTTGGAGCATACGAGGTACCAACTCGGACACACATGTTCTGTAATATTCCTTTAGGAAAGCTTAGTGTCCGATCTGCAAGCTACAAACACATAGTTGTTTCTGATAAAGGATATGTAAAGAATTTTTCATAGAGTACCCTGGGCATAATGTTGACGCTGGAGCCAAAGTCGCAGAGTGCTTCTGGGAAGTCCACCATGCCGATGGAGATCGGGATGACGGGGCGTCCTGGATCACCTCTCTTGACTGGCAGAAGGTCATTATGTACTCCGACAGCGGGATTATTCCAATAGTTACCTGCATCAAACATGTCTACAAGATTTGCAGATTCTAATCCTTCCGGTTGTGATGGTATACCGGGGTTAGTAGCAGGAACAGCAGCAGTGTTGACGGTCCTTAAGTATCAATTATAACTATCAAATAAATAGAGAAAATGATCCAAATGAAACCAACACCTAGACTTAGGGTTTTATCTGACAGAATTCCACGAGTTTTGCTGTTTATCTATTTCTGCAGGGGGTTATCAGGAAATATGGAAGAAAGGCCCACATGTCGGATTAATGACGGGATATTAACCGAACACGTAATTATCTTACATCTAGAAGAGTCCAGAAGCCACGAGAACGAACGGGAGGCGTAACAGAGCCGGGGACAGGGCGCCCGCCCTGCTGGCTCAGCCAATCAGGCTCCACCGCGAGGATTATGCTCCACCGACCTAGAGGATCAAGGAAAACCGCACGATCAATGTCGGTTTGATCCAACGGACCAGATTCATCCGAAAGGGCTATATAAGCAAGGCCCCTGACCCTGGAGGAGGGGCCCTCGTCTCATACTTCAAACCCTAATTCAGGAGGAGAGCCTCTGATCAAGCCCTAGAGCCACCACATCAACTAGATCTCTAGTTAGCATAGCTACATAGGATTAGAACTAGAAGGAGTCAATCTTCGATTGGTTCCCGGATCTGTCAAGAGGATTCTTGGTAATTCCTCTATTGTTCTTTAATTATTCATCATTGTTTTTCAATATTATGAATATGACTTTGTTCTATTTCAATATATTGATTATGACTTTGCTCTACTTGATTATATTTGCAATTATATTGTTCTTAGTTTATCATAGTTATATGCTTGGCTTAGATTGGAATTATATACATGCCTAGGATCGTATAGCGTTTATCCATGTGTACAGTGGGTGAATGATAATTATTGTGTAGACGTGGTGTCTATACCGTATTTATCTGCGATTGCACCCTATATGCCGGATTGTGGGGTAGTTCGCGATAGTGATAGCTTCGTTGATTCTTATATAGTCCCCCTCTCGTGTATAGGGCAGGTAGTGCAACACTATTACAGGGGAGTGATTGCTATGTTCTTCATCTTCCTTGCTAATATTCACTATGCATGGATATAGTCTTTTCTCACCATGATTGCCAAGTATAATTGCACTAACTATGATATGCTAGACTTTATAGTTAATAATAACTTAGGGAATATCTTTGTAGTTCATCCTAATTCCATGCTAATGACTTGCTAGAATATCTATTGAGGTGCTTATCATTATTATATGTGGCTAGCTGATCATATTAATTATCTTTGTCACCATTATCACTTTACCTTTACTTAATGTGACATTTATACCTGTATAAAGAGATTGATAAATACTCTCGGTTATACATGCAATGATGTGTACTCAGTTCCATATTCTCATTCCATTATCAACCATGATACTTAGAAATCCCTTCCCAGTGGTAAAAATATAAATAACGATACCTGGAATACTTCCCGGTTAAAATGCTACATCGGTATTAATCTGTGCGCTTGCAGATCCCTTTTATTATTTATCTTGATGAGCAATTGCATATTTCAATACCGCGTCTCTCGTGTCATGCTGGGGATGACAACTTGGCTTAAGTGGCATGAGGGATAGGTTTGACATTTTTTTGGCGCCGTTATCAGAATTAGAAAACTAAGTCTACTTTTGGTAGTGACGTTAAGAATGCCCAACAAGAATTTTTGGCGCCGTTGCCGGGGAAGGTTGATTACTAAGTAGGAATGAATACGGAACTTTGAGTCATCATTTGCATCACTAATCTGATCGAGCTTATCAATTCTCTTATACAGTTTTACCCCTGTATTTTCCATTTTGATTATTTATTGCAGGGTGATGCATGAAAAGAAGACATCTTCCAGACAACTTTGTTGACGATCCCGAAGCCTTATTCAGAAGAACAAGAGCCAAGCTCAAGAAGACATCGTCAACGCTTCAGCACAAAGCTTCATCCAAATCCGAAGACCGCCGAAGTTTCATCCGGAATTTGTCGACTGAATTCGAAGCCATGGCGAACAAGTCGATCCGCGAGTTCTCAGCTCCCACTACGGACAACTTCCGCACTGGACCTGCTGGGGAGATCGACCGCAACTTCGAGCTCAAGCCTGGGCTCATCAACATGGTGCAAGCTAACCAGTTCTGTGGGAAGCCACATGAAGACGCTAGTGCTCATCTTCAACACTTCCTAGAGATCTGCAGCACTTTCACCATGGCTGAAGTCCCCAGAGACGCCATACTACTTCACCTTTTCCCATTCTCACTGTTAGGGAGAGCGAAGCAGTGGTTCTACGCTACAAAGGAGAAGAACACTACGTGGGCACTCTGCTCCACGAACTTTTTGGCCAAATTCTTTCCCATGGGCAAGACCAATGCTCTCCGTGGGAAGATTACAAGTTTTCAGCAACAACATGATGAATCCGTTTCAGAAGCATGGGAGCGTTTCCAAGACTACATCCTAGAATGTCCCTATCATGGAATGGAAAGCTGGCTACTGATGCAGACATTTTATCATGGGCTCATTAATAGTGCCCGTGAAACCATGGATGCTGCAGCTGGAGGAGCATTCCTATCACTCACCATACCTCAAGCCACAGCTCTTGTGGAGAAGATGGCATCCAACCAAGGTTGGAATGAAGAAAGAACTCAGACACGCAAGAGAGGTGGAGGTATGCACCAGCTCAAGGAGGTAGACATGCTGTCTGCCAAGCTAGACCTACTCATGAAGAAGCTCGATGATCGAGCTGGAGAAAAGAAAGAAGTCATGCACGTCTACGACTCCCACATGACTTGTGAGGAGTGTGGAGGTACTGGACACTCGGGCAATCACTGTCCTGAGTTGCTGGAGGACGTGAACTACATTAACAACAACAACAACTACTACAACCGTCCTCAGCAGAATCAAGGTTGGAATCAACAGAGGCCTAACTACTCAGGTAATTACCAAGGTAACAATTCTTTCAATAATAATAATAATTATCCACCTTTGAGAGAGTTAGTATCCAACCAAGGAAAGCTAATGGATAACCTGTCTAAGAAATTGGCATCTAATGATAAAATACTAGAAAATATAAATAATAGAATGGATAATTTCTCTACTGCCATCAAGAACCAGATTAGCTTTAATAAAATGATTGAATCTCAGTTGAATCAAATAGCTGCTGCTGTTCCTGCTACTAACCCCGGTATACCATCACAACCGGAAGGACTAGAATCTGCAAATCTTGTAGACATGTTTGATGCAGGAGATTACTGGAGTAACCCTATCGTGGAAGTAAGTACTGACCGTCTGCCGGTCAAGAGAGGCGATCTAGGACGCCCCGTCATCCCGATCTCCATCGGCATGCGAGACTTCCCAGAAGCACTCTGTGACTTTGGCTCCAGCGTCAACATCATGCCCAGGGTACTCTATGAAAAACTCTTTTCACAACCATTATTAGAAACAACCATGTGTTTGCAGCTTGCAGATAGGACACTGAGTTTCAGGAGAGGAATATTGAAGAACATCTGTGTCCGAGTTGGTTCCTCGTACGCTCCAGCAGACTTCGTAGTGATAGAGACCGGTTCTGATGAGAGGGCTCCCGTCATCCTAGGGAGACCATTCCTAAACACCGCAGGAGCTGTCATCTATGCTAGTGCTGCCAAGATCAGTTTCTACATCAAGGGGAGGAAGGAAACGTTTTCCTTCAAGAACAAGACCGCACAAATCCCAAAGCAACCCCAATATGAACCAAGGAAGAGGACCAACAGGAGGAACAAGAGCAAGAAGCAAGTATGGACCGAGACAGCTAAGATGGTCACTGCCGTGCACAAAGGTCAAGATCGCCAACTCAAGTCACCGTTCTTGCCTAAGAAGGACGACCCAGGTATGCCAAGCATTTATTGCTCCATTAATGGGTCCCACTTCTACAAGACACTTTGCGACACTGGGTCGGGCGTCAACATAATGGCCAAGGTCACCTATGAACTTCTGTTCGGAACCATGCCCTTAAACCCAACATATATTCAGCTCCAGATGGCAGATCAGACATTCCGACAGGTCAAAGGTACAGTAACTGACGTCCCTGTCAAGATAGACGATCACTTTGTCCATACAGACTTTCAGGTTATTGACATGGGAGAAGATGAATACGATCCACCCATCATCCTTGGAAGACCATTCCTTAGTACTGTCAAAGCAATCATTTACATTGGAACTGGAGAAGTCCACATGCACTTCCCCTCTGAGAAGGTACGTCTTTACTTTACTGACCCTAACTATGTATTTGAAGAATCCAAGCAGGTCAGGACAAGAAGAAGGCGGCGTAACCACAATCAGAAGCAACAGGTCATCAAGGACGGATGGGCAGATTATGAAGGAGAAGTGGTAAGATCTGAAGACATACCACTCAACCAACACTGTCCTGAGGAGACCAAAGCACCGAGACAGGTATGGAAAGAAAAGACAGTTGTACATGAAGAAGAGGCGCTGACACCGACTACGCCATCCACCGAGTCCCAGGACGACTGAACGAATAAGAGTCCCGTTCGGAGGACTTAAAAACACCGAGCGCCTTGCCAAGAGGTAACTTGGTAGTTATCCTATTCCTTTTAATTATTTACTTTATCTTAAATAGTTTGCTTAGTTAATCATATTCATACTATCTTAAAAAGAAAATAAAAATATTAAAAACCCTAAAGCCCCATGTGAGTATGCGAGTGGCATAAAACCCATAAGTACATTCACTGTGGTGGCATAAAAAAAATATATATAATAAATACATAAATATTTTATTCTGCTTTATAAAATAAAAAAAACAACATAAAAAAATCAAGGAGGCTCAACATGATAAAGGCTAGATATTTATGCTAACACTTAATCAGTTCCACAAAGCTTCGTTGTCTATTTGAGCTTCACAGAATTCAAGGAGACTAGCAGACGGAGGACATTCTAATCGCTGTCTGGGTGCTGCCGACTTTCAAATACACCTCCGCCATCTGCTAGCTACATCAGAAGAGATTATGTCAAGATCCAGCTTGGGGGAGAGCACCTCCATTATCTTGCTAAGTATTTCTATCTTTATCTTTTTATTTATATATACTTCTACCTTATAAAAATAAAAATATACATAACTATGAAAAAACCAAATAAAGATTTTGTGCTTATATATATATACCTATATCTTTTGCTTAGTGTGTTTTAATAAATAAATAAATAAAGTGGCTATGCTAAACTGAATCTAAATAATAAAACTCTAGCATGGATATGATGAATAGTTGCTTTGCCTAATTTTCAAATTTGAAGTTTTCTCTCTAAGTTTAGACACAACTGTTATCATTTAAAGCTTGCTCTAAACCTGAACTTGTGGGAAGAGAACTTGATCTAAAGTCTAAGTTGTTAACGGATATGATATGGGAAGGTTGAGCTGCTGTTTATCTATTCCTAGAGATGCTAGAATTCTGGAGAATTTTATCTTTGAAAATCTTAAAATGCTACATGATGAGTTCCTGTATGATGAGAGTTTAAGTTCCTACCACAGCCATACATACATGCTTGCTAGACTTTAAGCCATACCTTTACTTTTTACTGCTTATGAGCATTGAGTGTAGTCAAGCTGTGTAGACCCTTAGGAGCTTGTCATGCGGTTAAAATCAAGATTCACTTGCACGATCACTCATACATGCTGCTTCTACTCCGGAAGTACGCATCCACATATATCCACTCATTCTCATCTCCAGATCCACATAAAATTATTCTACTCCTAATCCGGGAGAGAATAGCCAAAAATATTTTCCCATTCTTGTTATCCCCTGTGAAATAAATGCTCAAGCTATTTTGGTTACTACCACTTGCTATATTGTTCTAAGGAGATGAGTGCTCTATACGAGGAAATAAAAAGGGACAAGTGCCCGGAACCTCGAAAAGAAAAAGATACGAGGAAATAAAAAGGAGCAAGTGCTCGGAACCTCGATGAAAAAAAAGAAAAAGTGTGAGAAGAGAGGTAAAAATGGACAAGTGTCCGACAGTAGAATTAGGGGTACAAGATACCCACCTGAGAAGAAAAAAAAGAAAATATAGAGCACCTCATTCTCCTCAAGAGCTTTAAAAGCAAGAAAGGTACGTATCCCCTCAAAAAGAGCAAAAGTAGAATTAAACTTTCATCATTGTTATCATCACTACCACCATACACCATTTATTCGCCACACATGCACATCTTGATTTGACTTATTGGCTTGTTTCTCTGGATCCATGGTTTGACTATGCAATAAATGTCTTGTAAGTATGTATACTTTATCTCCCACCGATGAGCTCCAGATATCAAAAGCCTTATTAGAATAGGATGAGAGAGAAGGCAAAGTCACTCTGCCTTATACCACAAATACTACATACTTTGCTTTGAGAGAAGGCAGACATCATTACTGCCTTGGTGAGGATCCAGAAATACCACAAAAGAGAGACCTGAGAGAGTCATACAAGGAATCTCTGAGTTTTATTTGAAAATCTACAAAAAAACTCCAAGAGCTATAGCTGATCAAGAATAAGAGACATAGCGCTTGACTAGACTGTTCTATCTTTTAACCGCTCAAGACAAAGGTGACGGTTGCAAGCCCCATGGTGAAAGGTATAATGAGTAAGTTTTAAGTCTTGACAGTTTACTTTAACTCAGAGATGAGACTCTATTTGAAAGCATGTGTACCGTCAAAATTCAAAGGCATTTCAGCAACTACTGAGTCTCTCCTTGCTCAGGGACGAGCAAGAGGTAAGCTTGGGGGAGTTTGTTGACGGTCCTTAAGTATCAATTATAACTATCAAATAAATAGAGAAAAGGATCCAAATGAAACCAACACCTAGACTTAGGGTTTTATTTGACAGAATTCCACGAGTTTTGCTGTTTATCTATTTCTGCAGGGGGTTATCAGGAAATACGGAAGAAAGGCCCACATGTCGGATTAATGACGGGATATTAACCGAACACGTAATTATCTTACATCTAGAAGAGTCCAGAAGCCACGAGAACGAACGGGAGGCGTAACAGAGCCGGGGACAGGGCGCCTGCCCTAGTCCCTAGGGCGCCCGCCCTGCTGGCTCAGCCAATCAGGCTCCGCCGCGAGGATTATGCTCCACCGACCTAGAGGATCAAGGAAACCACACGATCAATGTCGGTTTGATCCAACGGCCCAGATTCATCCGAAAGGGCTATATAAGCAAGGCCCCTGACCCTAGAGGAGGGGCCCTCGTCTCATACTTCAAACCCTAATTCAGGAGGAGAGCCTCTGATCAAGCCCTAGAGCCACCACATCAACTAGATCTCTAGTTAGCATAGCTACATAGGATTAGAACTAGAAGGAGTCAATCTTCGATTGGTTCCCGGATCTGTCAAGAGGATTCTTGGTAATTCCTCTATTGTTCTTCAATTGTTCATCATTGTTCTTCAATATTATGAATATGACTTTGTTCTATTTCAATATATTGATTATGACTTTGCTCTACTTGATTATATTTGCAATTATATTGTTCTTAGTTTATCATAGTTATATGCTTGGCTTAGTTAGATTGGAATTATATACATGCCTAGGATCGTATAGCGTTTATCCATGTGTACAGTGGGTGAATGATAATTATTGTGTAGACGTGGTGTCTATACCGTATTTATCTGCGATTGCACCCTATATGCCGGATTGTGGGGTAGTTCGCGATAGTGACAGCTTCGTTGATTCTTATATAGTCCCCCTCTCGTGTATAGGGCAGGCAGAGCAACACTATTATAGGGGAGTGATTGCTATGTTCTTCATCTTCCTTGCTAATATTCACTATGCATGGATATAGTCTTTTCTCACCATGATTGCCAAGTATAATTGCACTAACTATGATATGCTAGACTTTATAGTTAATAATAACTTAGGGAATATCTTTGTAGTTCATCCTAATTCCATGCTAATGACTTGCTAGAATATCTGTTGAGGTGCTTATCATTATTATATGTGGCTAGCTGATCAGATTAATTATCTTTGTCACCATTATCACTTTACCTTTACTTAATGTGACATTTATACCTGTACAAAGAGATTGATAAATACTCTCGGTTATACATGCAATGATGTGTACTCAGTTCCATATTCTCATTCCATTATCAACCATGATACTTAGAAATCCCTTCCCAGTGGTAAAAATATAAATAACGATACCTGGAATACTTCCCGGTTAAAATGCTACATCGGTATTAATCTGTGCGCTTGCAGATCCCTTTTATTATTTATCTTAATGAGCAATTGCATATTTTAATACCGCGTCTCTCGTGTCATGCTGGGGATGACAACTTGGCTTAAGTGGCATGAGGGATAGGTTTGGCATTTTTTGGCGCCGTTATCAGAATTAGAAAACTAAGTCTACTTTTGGTAGTGACGTTAAGAATGCCCAACAAGCAGCTATTTGATTTAACTGAGATTCAATCATTTTATTAAAGCTAATTTGGTTTTTGATGGCAGTAGAGAAATTATCTATTCTATTATTTATGTTTTCTAGTATTTTATCATTGGATGCCAATTTCTTAGACAAGTTATCCATTAGCTTTCCTTGATTAGACACTAACTCTCTCAGGGGTGGAAAATTATTATTGTTGTTGTAAGAGTTATTACCTTGATAATTACCTGAGTAGTTACCTGAGTAGTTAGGCCTCTGTTGATTCCAACCTTGATTTTGTTGAGGACGGTTGTAGTTGTTGTTGTTGTTGATGTACCTTGCATCCTCAAGCATCTCAGGGCAGTGATTGCCTGAGTGTCCAGTGTCTCCACATTCCTCACAAGTCATGTGAGAATCGTAGACATTCATGACTTCTCTTTTGTCTCCAGCTTTGTCATCGAGCTTTTTCATGAGTAGGTCTAACTTTGCAGACAGCATGTCTACCTCCTTGAGCTGGTGCATACCTCCACCCTTCTTGCGTGTTTGAGTCCTCTCTTCATTCCAACCTTGGTTGGACGCCATCTTCTCCACAAGGGCTGTAGCTTGTGGTATGGTGAGTGATAGAAATGCACCTCCAGCTGTAGCATCCATGGTCTCACGAGCACTAGTGATGAGCCCATGATAGAAAGTCTGCATAAGTAGCCAGCTTTCCATTCCATGATGGGGACATTCTAGGATGTAATCTTGAAAGCGCTCCCATGCTTCTGGAACGGATTCATCATGTTGTTGCTGAAAACTTGTAATCTTCCCACGGAGAGCATTGGTCTTGCCCATGGGAAAGAACTTAGCCAGAAAGTTCGTAGAGCAGAGTGCCCACGTAGTGTTCTTATCCTTCGTCACGTAGAACCACTGCTTCGCTCTCCCCAATAGTGACAATGGGAAAAGGCGAAGTAGTATGGCGTCTCTGGAAACATCTAATAAAGTGAATGTGCTGCAAATCTCCAGGAAGTGTTGGAGATGAGCACTTGCATCTTCGTGCGGCTTCCCACAAAACTGGTTGGCATGTCCCATGTTGATGAGCCCTGACTTGAGCTCAAAGTTCTTGTCGATGGCCGCGGCAGGTCCAGTGCGGATGTTGTCCGTAGTGGGAGCTGAGAACTCGCGGATCGTCTTGTTCGCCATGGCTGCGAACTCTGTTGACAAATTCCGGATGAAACTTCGGCGGTCTTCTGAATTGGATGAAGTGTTGCGTCGAAGTGTTGACTTCTTGAGCTCGGCTCTTGCCTCTCTGATTAATGCTTCGGGGTTGTCAACAAAATTTTCTGGAAGATGTCCTCTATTCATACATCACCCTGCAAAACAATAAGAATGGAAAAATACAGGGGTAAATCTGTATGGGAGAATTGATGATCTCAATCACTTAATGATGCGAATGATGACTCAAATTCTGTATTCATTCCTTGTTAGTAAATCAACCTTCCCCGGCAACGGCGCCAAAAATGCTTGTTGGGCATTCTTAACGTCATTACCAAAAGTAGACTTAGTTTTCTAATTCTGATAACGGCGCCAAAAATGCCGAACCTATCCCTCATGCCACTTAAGCCAAGTTGTCATCCCCAGCATGACATGAGAGACGCGGTATTGAAATATGCAACTGCTCTTCTAAATAAATAATAAATAAGATCTGCAAGCGCACAGATTAATACCGATGTAGCATTTTAACCGGGAAGTATTCCAGGTATCGTTATTTATATTTTTACCACTGGGAAGGGATTACTAACATCAATGTTGATTATGGAATGGAATATAGGAATGAGTATCAATCATTGCATGTATAAGTGAGAGCATTCATCTATCTCTTGCATACAGGGGTAAGTGTCACATAAAATATAGATAAAGTATGAATGGTGACAAAGATAATTAATCTGATTAGGTAGCCACATATAATAATGATAAACACCTCAACAGATATTCTAGCAAGTCATTAGCATGGTATTAGGACGAACTACAAGGATATTTCCTAAGTTATTCTTAACTATAAAGTCTAGCATATCATAGTTAGTGCAAGTACACTTGGCAATCATTGCGAGAAAGGACTACGCCCATGCATAGTGATATTATCAAGGAAGATGAGAAACATAGCAATCACTCCCCCATAATAATGTTGCTCTGCCTGCCTTACACACGGGAGGGGGACTATATAAGAACCAACGAAGCTGTCACCATCGCGGACCACCCCACGATCCGGCATATAAGGTGCAATCGCAGATAAATATGGTCTAAGCACCACGCCTACACAATATTTATCATTTACCCATGGATCCGATGGATAAACGCTATACGATCCTAAACATGTATATAATTCCAATCTAACTAAGCCAAGCGTATAACTACGATAAACTAAGAATAATATAATCGCAAACATAAACAAGTAGAGCATAGTCATAATCAATATATTGAAATAGAACAAAGTTGTATTCATAATATTGAAGAACAAAGATGAACAATGAAGAACAGTAAAGGAATTACCAAGAATCCTCTTGACAGATCCGGAAACCAATCGAAGATTGACTCCTTCTAGTTCTAATCCTATGTAGCTATGCTATACTAGAGATCTAGTTGATGTGGTGGCTCTAGGGCTTGATCAGAGACTCTCCTCCTGAGATTAGGGTTTGAAGAATTGAGAATGAGGGAGTGCCTCCTCCAGGGGCCAGGGGTCCTGCTTATATAGCCCCCTCAAGTGAACGTGGGCCGTCGGATCAAACTAACATTAATCGCACGGTTTTCCTTAATCCCTTAGGTCGGTGGAGCATAATCCGTGAGACGGAGCCTGATTGGCTCTCAGGCGAGGGCGGGCGCCCTAGGGAGCAGGGCGGGCGCCCTGCCTCCGGGCCCGTTCGGCCTCCCGTTCGATCTCGTGGCTTCTGGAGTCTTCTAGATAATAGAAAATCGGTGAACACGCTATTATCTCTATGTAAACCCGACGTGTGGGCCTTTCCTCCGTATTTTCTGATAACCCCCTGCAGAAACAGACAAACACCAAAACTCATGGAATTCTGTCAGATAAAACCCTAAGTCTAGGTGTTGGTTGCATTTGGATCCTTTTCTTTATTTATTTGATAACTATATTTGGTACTTAAGGACCGTCAACAGTCATATAAGTGAGAATCGCATGAAGAGGCTCCATTCTGATGGACTTCTAACTTCGTTTGATTTTGAATCATACGAGACGTGTGAGACTTGCTTAATGGGAAAAATGACCAAGGCGCCTTTCACAGGTTTTTCTGAGAGGGCGGCAGACTTGTTGGAACTTGTACATACTGATGTATGTGGACCAATGAGCACGACAGCTAGAGGTGGATTTCAATACTTCATTACCTTCACTGATGATTTTAGTAGATATAGTTATGTCTACTTAATGAAACATAAGTCTGAAACTTTTGAAAAGTTCAAAGAATTTTAGAATGAAGTAGAGAATCAACATGGCAAGAAAATTAAGTCCTTGCGATCTGATCGTGGAGGCGAATATTTGAGCCACGAGTTTAGCAATCATCTAAAGAGTTGCGGAATTGTTCCATAGCTTATGCCACCTGGAACGCCTTAGAGAAACGGCGTGTCTGAGCGACGTAATCAGAATTTGTTGGACACGATTCGATCTATGATGAGCCAGTCGGACCTTCCTTTATCATTTTGAGGATACGCTCTAGAAACAGCCGCTTTCACACTGAATAGGGTACCGTCTAAGTCCGTAGTTAAGACACCATATGAGATGTGGACTGGTAAGAGTCCCAGTTTGTCTTTTCTAAAAATTTGGGGTTGTGAAGTTTATGTCAAACGACTAATATCAGATAAACTAACACCCAAGTCGGACAAGTGCATTTCGTGGGATATCCAAAGGAAACTTTAGGGTATTATTTCTACAACCGATCAGAGGGCAAAGTGTTTGTTGCTTGAAACGGTATTTTCTTAGAGAAAGAGTTTCTCAAAAGAGAGAAAAGTGGACAGAAGGTGTATCTTGAAGAAGTTCAGGATGAGCCAATAGGAAATGATTCCACGAGTGATGCTAATGTAGCAGAACATGTTAATATACCTATGGCAATAGAGACACCGC
This sequence comes from Saccharum spontaneum, assembly GCA_022457205.1. Taxonomy (NCBI): domain Eukaryota; kingdom Viridiplantae; phylum Streptophyta; class Magnoliopsida; order Poales; family Poaceae; genus Saccharum; species Saccharum spontaneum. The sequence goes on along the minus strand of CM039598.1, from coordinate 29,670,173 downwards.
CACAACCACGAAGGTCAGCTAGAATCCATGCATTACGTGGCGATTTGTTATTGTTAGACGATGATGAACTTGTGACATACGCAGAAGCGATGATGGACCCAGATTTCGAGGAATGGCAAAGTGCCATGGGATCCGAGATAGATTCCATGAGTGAAAATCAAGTTTGGAACTTGGTTGACCCGCCGATGGGGTTAGACCCATAGAGAGCAAATGGATCTATAAAAAAGAAAAAGGATATGGATGGAAACATTCATGTCTATAATGCTCGACTTGTCACAAAGGGTTTTCAGCAAGTTCAAAGAATTGACTACGACGAGACTTTCTCGCCGGTAGCGATGCTTATCTGGATCATTCTAGCAATAGCTGCTTATTTCGATTATGAGATTTGGCAGATGGATGTTAAAACAGCCTTTCTAAATGGAAATTTGGAAGAGGACGTGTATATGATACAGCCTGAAGGTTTTGTTGATCCTAATAATGCTGAAAAAATATGCAAGCTTAAGAAATCTATTTATGGGTTAAAGCATCTCGGAGTTGGAATATTCGTTTTGATGAGGCAGTCAAAGGGTTTGGCTTCCGTCAGAATAATGAAGAACCTTGTGTTTATAAAAAGGAAAGTGGGAGCGATGTAGTATTTCTAATCTTGTATGTGGATGACATACTTTTGATTGGGAATGACATTCCTATGTTGCAATCTATAAAGACTTCACTGAATAATACTTTTTCTATGAAGGATTTAGGAGAAGCAACATACATTTTAGGCATAAAAATCTATAGAGATAGATCAAATAGGCTTATAGGTTTAAGCCAAGATACGTACATTGACAAGGTGTTGAAACGGTTCAACATGGAGCAGTCCAAGAAAGGGTTCTTGCCTATGTCACATGGTATGCGCTTCAGCGAGAAACAGTGCCCTTCGACAGCTGAAGAGCGGGAGCGCATGAGTAAAGTTCCATATGCCTCGGCTATTGGTTCTATCATGTATGCCATGATATGTACTCGCCCAGATGTCTCATATGCTCTAAGTGTTGCGAGCAGGTACCAAGTTGATCCAGGTGAGAGTCACTGGACACTTGTCAAAAACATCCTTAAGTACTTGAGAAGGACTAAAGATGTGTTCCTAGTCTATGGAGGTGAGGAGGAGCTCGTTGTAAATGGTTACACCGATGCTAGCTTCCAAACCGACATGGATGATTCACAATGTCAATCAGGTTTTGTGTTCACAATAAATGGTGGTGTTGTAAGTTGGAAAAGTTCCAAGCAGGAGACGGTGACCGATTCTATAGCAGAAGCCGAGTGCATTGCAGCCTCTAGAGCTGCAAAGGAAGGTGTTTGGATGAGAAGGTTCCTCATTGAGCTTGGTGTGTTTCCTGATGCGTCTAGCCCATTGAATCTACATTGTGATAATAATGGGGCGATAGCGCAGGCTAAGGAGCCAAGGAATCACCAGAAGAACAAACATGTACTACGGAAATTTCATCTCATTCGAGAGTTTATTAGATGAGATGAGATCAAGATGTGCAAGATACACACGGATTCAAATGTTGCAGATCCATTGACAAAGGCTCTTCCACAGCCTAAGCATGAGACACACATGAGAGCTATGGGTATTAGATATCTTTGAGATTAACTCTAGTGCAAGTGGGAGATTGTTGGGAGTATGCCCTAGAGGTTATCATAGAGATGATTGTATTGCCTTGTATCCATGACATATTATGAGTCCATTGAATATCCATTAAAGACTACTTGTATCTATTAGCAATTATATGAATTGTTTGTGAAACTCTTTTACTTGTATGGTTATTCTAGAATGGTCCCTGATCGGAGTTCATGTTAGGACGCACATGAACATTAGATCAGCATATTATTAGTTGATGACTATGTTTCACAAGTCATAGACATAGAGATGTCAAACTAATAATATGGGCACATGTGTGACATGTAGGCTGCACTGACCCAACGTGAGATGTTGTTACTGTCTCGATTCACATCATGTACGTTATGTCCTTAGACCTGAGATTGTTGTATGTACTCAAGATGTGAAATGACATACTTAGAGACTATAAAATGCTACTCCATAACTGGGTAGTTATAAAGGTAATTTTCGGGTTTGTCAAGAAACATGTTGTGAGACATAGACAATCAAGATGGAATTTGCTCCTCTCTATGTGAGAGAGATATTAATGGAACACTCTAATAATTGGATCAACAAATGCATGGCCGTGCTTAGGTTAAGTGTTAACCTATGAGTTGGATCAAATATCGTGTGGCAAAAGGAATAACATGTATATGGTTTGTGGTGGTTCGTCTGATATGATCTTTGCGTACACATAGGAGTTGACACGTCTTGCTAGAGACCGCTATCAACTAATGGCCGAGTAGGAGTACTCGGACCACGTCTATGTGTGCCTGAACCTATAGGGTCGCACGCTTAAGGGGCTGGAAGCCTAATTCGGGTTGGACCCAAATTTGACTAGGCTTAGGGTTTTCTAATTGGGCCTCCAACTTGGGGCTGATTAGAGGAGCCTATATAAGAGAGGGAGGGGGCGCAGCCAAATGAGATATGCCATAAGGCAGCCGCCGTCGCTCCCCCACGCTCACGCCTACTGCTCCTCACGGACCAAGCAGTCCGGAGGCGCAACGCTTCCTCCCCGTACGTGTGGGATACCTTAGAAGTGTTGTATCTAAAACACAAGGACGAACCACACGAGAGGGACGATCCAAGAGCGGAGGGTGGACATAACGGACGACCACGCAACTACACCGCACTGCTACGACGCGTTCGACTACATCGAGTTGCTTCCGCTGCACCTGCGCATCTAGTGGTAATCCCGTAACCTGTAACTAGCAGTAGATCCTGGTTTATGAGGTCGAAAATTTTGATTTTATGGCTAGTGTAGCACCCTCATAACCCAACAATAGACTCTTTAGTCGATAAGGAGGGTAAGTCAGAAGAGAAGCACTACATTCACGCGAGGTGAAGTGTAACCACTTAGTCCCCGAGCCTGACAGTAGGTGACTCTGTCACATGGTGCTAGAGTCCAAGAAGAAATAACCCCAACTCAGTTGAGAAATAAATTGTGGCTCTGTCACGGTGCAGTCCCCAGCTCTGTTGTAAACCAGTCCCCAGCTCAACTGAGAGAAACTTGCAGAAAAAGTAGTACACTCATCGCAAGATAACGTGTACACACGTAGTCTCCGAGCCTGCTAGAAGATGAAGAAGCATCTTGTAGTAGGGTCAAAGAAAATAAGTCTGAAATGTACTTATCAAGGTTCCCGACGCGCTTTCCAAGATTAGCACCCTGATCCGAACAACATGGAGCAACTTGATAGCACACCAGCTTAATCGGAGTGAAGCGAAGATGTAGCAAAACACGACCACCGAAGGAGCTCAGCTGGCGACTCTTGCACAGAGAAGACGAATGTCGAGGAGTCTCCAGCCTAGCTGGAGACGTTTACATGAAGAAGACGAACACCGAGGAGTCCCCAGCATGGGTGATGAGCTCCCAGCGTAGTTGGCGATGAAGCGACAAACAATCTGACCAGTTGGTTGTTGAAGAGTAGAGCACCGAGCAGCCCAACCAACTGGTCGGCGGCGAAGTGTGTGACCAGGAGGTCGGCGATGAAGTTCAATCAGTTGGCGGCGAGGAGAGCGCAGTTGGTCGGTGATGTAGTCCGGCTAGCAGGTGGTGCGACCACCCGGATGATGATCCTTTTGTCCTTCTCGAATGATCCAGTCCCCGAGCGTAAAAGATGAGCCCGCCAACTGAGCCAGATTCCTGTAAAATAAACATGGAAAGTGGGTAGTACATGATGCATGAATAAAGTATAAGAGCTCATGTTCTTTTTGTAGTATTTATACTCAGTATAAACATGCTCCGACCATTTGGTATAAACACTTAATTTTTATTTGGTTATGCATTATACTCAGTATAATTCGTTAGTCGAAAAACTCAGTTTTTAGTCATTAGGTCATTTAGATCAACGCGAGTAGTTAGTCGGTCCTAGAGATTCGTCAGCTCCGGTCTAACCAGCGACCCCGGAGCATGAGGCGCGGAGCCCAGGCATGCGTGAGAGTACTGGCCTTGCCAGAGAGCTACTGCCGACCACCCAGAACATAGAGAGCGGATCTCATGCACGTATGGGGAGGAGTCAGAAACAGCGCCGGCTCTAAGAAACTCAAGTAGGAGACATAATCAGTCAGCTAACCAAACATATACATCTTTAAGATTGTATGTATAAAGAAAATTTGACGCTGAGCGCACCCTCACCCTCAGGGTGGTGGTCGGTGTGTATATATATATATATATATGGTGATTGAAGAAATATTTATTTAAGAAAATAATATTTAGCTTGTTGGTGAAGATGGATCGTCGTTGTCGTGGCCGAGTACATGGACGTGGTTCGGACGGCTCGCTGATGGCTCGCTTGATGGCTCAAAAGGCTCGCTAGTAACCTGACGTAGCTCGATGTCCTGCCTTTGCATCGTCTCCTCCGAGTCCGTGCAAATCCATCCTTCTGTGCCAAATTTGGTGTCGTTGTGATAGCGTCTCCTCCGAGTCAGTGCAAATCCATCCTTCTGTGCCAAATTTGGTGTCGTTGTGATCGCCGACATAAAGCGTCTTGCCTCCTGCCCTGTGAGATCAAAGTATGCTGTCAGTCCCGTCGCCGTGGAAACTACGGATAATCATGAAGCAGATGTAGAAGCATACGACACGTAGAATTGCTTAATCTAAAAATTGAAACATGACTTAGCTCATTATCAGCACGCGTGGACTTGCATCCTTCATACGTGTGCATGCATGCGCGTAAAGCATGGCTTGGCGAGAGCTGAGGGGTGATCAGTCGATGACAGATGATGGGATGTTGAGTTCTGTTGACGATCGACGAGTGTCGTTGAGGAGTTCCAGCACCAGATGATGGCGAGTGTTGCTGCCGGACGTCAGCTATGGGCCACCGCAGCTGTCATCATCGATCATAAAGAGAAGTAGATGTTGTTAGTTTTGATCTCCTCACGTTGAGACCCAACGGTCCTCAACGGACCCTGATCTGCTCCTGATCGGGGAGCCCAGCCTAACTCATGGCTGGTGGGCCCCTGTCACACTGCGGATATAAAAAGAGAGGGAGGCCGGGGCGCTCTGTACGAGGTTCACCGCCGCCATCACTCCCTCCAACAAACCCTAACCCGATCTCCTAGGGCCGCAGCCAGTGACGGGATACTCACACCGTCGTCACAGCACGGGACCGACATCCGTTCGTCATCGACCATCGCCGCCCGTGCGCAGCAACCATCAACGTCAAGACGATGGCCGACTCCAACTCCTCCGAGCCCAAGACCGACGGTTGTTTCTGCTAACCCGTTTTCCTCCTTCTCCTTCTATTCTCTGCTTAGATCTTATACTAGTTACAGTTGATTCTTTACTTAGACGTCTAAGTTTTTGTACCCGTCTACTCTCACTGTTAGTGGTCTTGCGGTTAGTCTTAACATTGGTATCAGATCGCCACCTAACAGTGGGGAACAAGAACGGGGAGATCCAACGATCAAACTCTAGACCCCGTGCGGCTTAGTGATAAGAAATTGAAACCCTAGATCCCGCGCGGCTTAGTGATAAGAACTTGAAACCCTAGATACCGTGCGGCTTAGTGATAAGAAATTGAAAATCGGATAGAGAGGTTGAGAGTATACCTCATCCACCGCCGGCGGTAAGGAATCCGTTGGTCTCGCCGCCGGTTTTAGACCTTTTCCGCGCGGGTGCTCCTCGGTACCGCCCGTGAAGCCACTCGACGGCGGCGTGCTCAGCCATTGGCGAGCACGCCCGCCGGCGAGGGGGCTCACGGCGGCACCACCTCTCTCCGCCGGCACAGAAAGCCCACGGCGCCGTTCCTTTTTTCTCGGGTGTTGCGGCTGTGTGTGAGAAAGGGAAAGAAGAAGGAGCTAGGGTTCACCGATCGGTAGCCCACGGCGCCTTTTATTCTAGCGATAATGATGGGCGACCGTCCGATTCAAACCGACGGCTCAGATTGAAGCACTTAAGACAGGCCGGCGGGGGGAGCGCGGCCCATGACTGCTTTCCCGGCCCAGGCCCAGGTTGCGGCCTAGGGCGTGGGGGCAGCGCGCGCGCCGCGTTTTCGCGGGCCGCATCAGCGGCTGGGCCTCTTGCCTTAGCCGTGGCCCACTTAGCCTAAGTGCTATTTTCATTTTTATTTCTTTTCCAGAAATTTGTTTTTTAGCATAAGTATTTTCATCAATTTGAAATTAGTCAAATTTTTTAATCAAAATTGATATTTTTTAGTGACAATATTAGAAATATTTTTCTGGAATTGAAAATTAGTTCACCTTAGTCACGTTTTCCGCTGCTCAGTAAGTATATTTTGCTCCTTAATTATATTCGAACCAACGAGAGATTTAGTTATGGGACAATTTTAAGAAATTAGAAAAATTTATAATATTGTTATTTTTTTGACCAGCGTCGATTATATCAATATTATAATTGCTTAGTCCATCAGTTATTGTGCATTATTTCTAAATCTTGCCCAACGGTGATATAGATTTAATGTACAAAGGATTGTATGTATTAATACTGACCAACGTTGTATTAATACATGCAATTTTCAAATCAGTTATTCCCTTTTACTAAATTTACTCACCATTTTTTTTGTATATGAATTTCAGGACTCACCAACTGGGTGCAGATGGTCCCGAAGCTTAACGGGACCAACTATAAGACGTGGCGTGAGCAGTATGAATTAGCTCTTGTCATGACAGACAATGACTTAGCTCTCAATGAACCGTGCCCTCAGGAACCTGAGGAGCCGGTCATTGCACAGAATGAGACTGATGCAGCGTTTGCTACACGCAAGCGTGAGCATGCGTCGGTGAGGATGTCCTATGATCTTGCTAAGAAAAAATCGGACAACTCAAACAAGAAATGTCTGACATTGGCTAAGGCTACTATTTCAGAGCCCATCAGGGGATCACTGCCTGAGTGCACCACCATCACTGAGTATTTAGAAAAAGTCAAGACTCAGTTTCATGGTACAACTAAGACTCAAGCCAGTGTGCTTATTAGAGAGTTTATTAATAAGAAATACACTGGTGGTGGTGTCAGAGAGCACATACTCAGGATGAACACTTTGGCATCTAAGCTCGCATCAATGAAGATGGTTCTTCCAGATCCATTTGTCATTCATGTGATCATAGCTTCTTTACCAAAGGAGTTTGAAGCCTTTGTTGTGCACTACAACATGGCACCAGAGGACTGAAACATTGAGAAGCTCCTTGGGCAAGCCACTCAGGAGGAGGAAAGACTTAAGGAATCATGGGGAGACTCTGCTCTTTTCGTGAAGCATAACAACAATAAGAAGTTCCACCATAAGAATGCCAGACCAAAAGGGAAACCAAAGTGGGATGGTATCTCTTCCTCTAGCGCTCAGGCACCAAACTCTCAGGGTAAAGCCCCTCAGAACCCTCAGACTCATAATTCTCAGAACAACAACGGGGCTCAGGACCATAACAGGCCACAAAACCCACTCCGCAAGAAGCCCTGGCTAGCACCGGATCAGTGCATGTTCTGTGAGAAAACAGGTCATATGCAAAAGGATTGCCTTGGTTTCTTGAAGTACCTCAACAGGAATGGTGAGGATTTAGTTACATTTGTAGATGAATCCTTATATATTAGTTATGAAAAATCTACTTGGTGGATAGACTCAGGTGCAACAATTCATGTTGCTAATTCTTTACAGGGATTCCATACGAGGAGAACCCTGCAAAGAGGCGAAAGAACAATTAAGGTTGCAAATGGAGTACAAGCCGACGTCGAAGCCATTGGCGATTTCACTTTAGCATTATTAGATGGTTTTGTACTTAGGCTTTCTAATGTACTCTATGTTCCTTCTTTGCACCGAAACTTAATAAGTGTAAGTAAGTTAGACGATGATGGATTGGCCTGCCATTTTGGAAATGGCAGATGTAAGATATTTTTTAATGATAAGTGTGTTGGTCTTGCCATCCGACAAGACAAACTTTATTTGTTATCAGTTTCTGAGAATGTTAATGCTATATCCGTTGAGAATGAAAATGTTTCCTCGCCTACGAATGTAAATAGAAAGCGTAAGAAATTTCAGATTGACTCTTCGAAATTGTGGCACTGTAGATTAGGCCACATTTCGAGGGGGAGAATTGATAGATTAGTCAAGGCTGAAATTCTTCCGCCATTAGAACTCTCAGAATTAGATCAGTGCATTGATTGTATTAAGGGCATATATATTAAGAAAGTTAAGAAAAATGCCAAACGAAGTGCAGGGAATTTAGAAATAATCCACACAGACATTTGTGGACCATTTCCTATTAAGAGTGTGGATGGTTATGATTCATTCATAACCTTCACTGATGATTATTCACGTTTTGGTTATATTTATCCAATAAGAGAAAGATCAGAAGCATTAGATAAGTTTAAGATATTTAAGGCAGAAGTAGAAAATCAGCACAATAAGAAGATCAAAATAGTAAGATCAGACCGTGGTGGGGAATATTATGGACGACATACCCCGTATGGCCAAGTTCTGGGACCTTTTGCAAAGTTCCTTCAGGAAAATGGCATAGTTGCCCAGTATTCCATGCCGGAGACCCTCAGCAGAATGGAGTGGCTGAGAGAAGAAACCGTACCTTAATGGATATGGTAAGAAGTATGATTAGCTACTCCACCCTACCGGTAAGTTTGTGGATGGAGGTGTTAAAAACCGCCATTCATATTCTTAATCGTGTTCCAAGTAAGTCGGTGCCCAAAACACCGTACGAGCTATGGACAGGAAGAGTACCCTCACTTAAACACTTAAGAGTGTGGGGATGTCCTGCTGAGGCTAAGATATTTAACCCAAATTTAGGGAAATTAGATCCTAAGACAGTTAGTTGCCATTTCATTGGCTACCCAGGTGTCTATATATATATATATAGAGAGAGAGAGAGCTATTACCCTACAACTGGCTACAAAATAACTTATTCTATAGCCACTTTGAGTTATGATAATTGCTATGCTAATTTACGAGATTATAGTAACTCCTTACTATGTGATTTACTATAACATTATGGTAAATATCTCCATATGTTATAGTAATTCAACTATCGTAAATATATACTGATATTGTCATAAATTAGTATATAAAATTATCATAAATGGAGGTGGCTACAGAATAACCTATTCTGTAGCTATATATATATATATATATATATATATATATATATATATATATATATATATATATATATATATATATATAGGGAGAGTATGCTCTATAGCTAGCTACAGAATAAGTTATTCTGTAGCCACCTCCATTTACGATAATTTTATATACTAATTTACAACAATGTCAGTATATATTTACGATAGTTGAATTACTATAACACATGAGGATATTTACCATAATGTTATAGTAAATACTATAGTAAGGAGTTACTATAATCTCGTAAATTAACATAGCAATTATCGTAACTCAAAGTGGCTACAGAATAAGTTATTTTGTAGCCAGCTATATATCGAATGGTCCGGCATAAAGTATTTGTTGTTGCTTGAGGGTTGTGTGGCAATTCCTGCGCAGATGCCGCCCGATGCTTTCACCGAGGCCTCAGCAGCTGGCATCACGTGCCGTGCAGATCGGGGCCAATCTAGATAAGGCATCGGCTTCAAGATGAAAATTGTCCAAATACATCTGAGCTGATGCATGAACGGAGCGCCATGCATGGCTATGCCGATCTGGTCGGTGTGTTGGTGTGTTGTTGCAGGGCACGGAGACACGCCGTCAAATGTCGAGGGAAGGGCGCCGCTTGACTCAGCATCTAGGCCGCCGTGAGATGCGAGTCGCTGCCGACGCTATTGATGAAAATTCCCATCTGGCTCGCCATGGGATCAAGCGTACGAACCCTACCTAGCATACCACTGTCGATGAAATATAGTCAGTAGTCCACCGAGAAGTATACCCACGATGGTAGATGGATCGGTAGAGGTGTGCGTAATCAGGAACCAAATAGTAACAGAGACACAAGACACAAGATTTATATAGATTTAGGCCGCCAGCATGGTGTAAAACCCTACGTCGTGTGCTCTGTTATTTTGTATTGATTGGGTATAAGATCTATATGTTCCTATGAGAGGATCTGATCTATCTACTGGGGGACCCCCTACCCCTCCTTATATACTCTGAAGGGGTAGGGTTACACGTAGAGTATCATATTTGGTACTATACAATGTCTAGTACAACTTATAGCTCGTGGTGCACGCTGACATGCACCCATGCCTTGATCTTGTGGAATAGGCCACCTCTGATGGTGCGGCCCATATACTATCTTGTGGTACCCAGGGGTATATCCACTGCAGTGGCCTCATATGCTATTTTTCTTTTTTGCTCTATTCAAGTTTTTGTTGCTTTTGTGCTTGTTCATGCTGGTCTAAATCTAGATCCAAGTGGTGGGAGGAGAGACAAAAAGAAGGTCTATATATGTATGAGAGGTAAAAAAAGAAAAATGCCATGGTACCTAGATAAATAGTGCATAATTCGTGGGAAGGGAGCGAAAGAAGATGTTTCCAATAACTAGTTATTGATTCCATAGTCCCCCATGTTTTGACACGCATAGTTTTTTTGCTCTCGTATAATATTATGTAACAAATTAGTTTATTTATGCAAAAAAAGTATATTTTTAATAGTTATTCATTTCACAGTTCTCTAGTTTTGTGACATAGTAGCTCCATAAAGCCATATATTTTTCTAACAAATTAATTGATTCATTGTTTTGTACACAGAAGTTATCCACCATCTATTAGTATTAGAATTATTGATCCGTCTAAAATTTCCACACGAAGGCTAGAATGGAAGTATCACAATGGATGTACAGTACGTCAAGGTTGACATTGTGTTTCATGGAAGAAGTGTCAAAGTTTGTCGACAATATGAAGAAGCAAACTTTGAGGGAAAATCAGAAGAAATCATATGTCCGTGCTCTCACTACAAGAATTAGACATGGTTAGAAGTTGATGAAGTCTAATTTCACTTGGTCCAGTGGGGTTTCATCTAGGGCTACATGATTTGGACCTTTTACGGTAAGATTGATAGGACTGCTACATCTGGAACATTGATGCAAAGAAACCATCATGCCGCTATGATGGATGATTGTGGTGACCTAGGCAAAACCGCAACCGATCACGATGATTATATCACGTCGGATGATATTTTTGGAAACACGAATGGTGATGGTGATGATGGAGGTTTCCATGATCTTGAGGATGTGAAGCTCATTGAGGAGAAGCAGCGCCACTCGATGACAGTGATGACTTGTTATATGGGACCCCAAGTAGCTTGATAATTTTGTAGAGATGAAGAATATGGCAAAAGAGCCACTTTATAAGGGTTGTCCACCAAAATTGACCGCGTTGCATTTTGATCTTCGGATGTTGATGCCAAAGGCTCAATTCAGATGGTTGGATGCTAGTTTCAATAATCTATTATGGCTCCTTGGTTCTTTGCTTCTAAAGGGCAAGAAAGTGCACTTCAATAGCTATTGGGTGAAGAAATTATTCAAACCAGTCACAATGGGTTTCTAGAAGATAAATGCTTGCCCTAACCACTATATCATGTACCAAAGGCACTGCGTATGAGAGGTTCACCAGTTGTTCGAGCTACACCACAAGCAACAAGAGGAATACTTATGTTGAGTCAATGCAAACGATGAGGGGGCCTCAAGGGCACCAAAGAAGAAGGGCAACAAAAAGAGTGGTAAGGTTTCTCATGAGGAGGATGAAGAAGGCTACAATTATAGGAGAATCCCTGCCTTGGTGATGTGGTATCTACAAGTGGTCAGTCGCTTGTGGTGTCTATTTGGAAACCCTAAGGATGCTAAGATGATGTTCATGCATCTCTGAAAGGTCCTTGTTTGGTTTTGGTAATTGAGTGATATGGTTGGTGCATGTGTTGCATCAATGTCGAAGGAGATGGAATGGAATGCGCAAGGCAAAGGTATAACCTAGGGCATTTCCATTTCACCAGTCATAGGTGTGTAGAGAAGTTGATGACTAGGTTTAGGATAGATGGCCGTACTATTAAGAGGGGCAAACTTGTTTGCATATCGGTCATCTAGTGCCACTTGAGCGATCTAACTTTGCATACGTGCTAGGATCGAGTGGCGTGGCAAGTTGAGTGGCGAACTTCTTTAAGAAAATGATTGTGAAAATGCTAAAACACATTCACAAGGTGGTGAACACTTGTTGGTGTTGGCATATTTGCAAAGGCGGTGGAGTTTGAGCAGTTGAGAGGGGTTTTTTCGAGGAATTGAAATGACTATTTTCCTTTACGTTGGAAGTGGGAAGAAGTCGCGAAGTCACGGAAGTGTTTTGTGCTGAAAAGCACGCATCAGAGGGGGCATTCGGTAGCATCGAACGCTGGCCTAGTGTCTAACGCCTAACTCTAGCTTGTGGAGCACTGGTGGCCGTGCATCAGACACGCTGACGGTGGAACGTCGGACGTGTGACGTCAGTGTCCGTCACTGGTGACGTCAGCCGCACGTAGAGGTGCATAGAAGTGAAGCGAGCATCGGACGTTGCGGGTGCGTCTAACGCCTAGCCACCTGACATGTCCAACGACCGAGCGTGAAAATGTGCTCACTGGACTGGGTCCGGTGCGAAGGTGGCGCATCTGGTGTGTGTCATCTGACGCGTCCGACGTGTTGTGTCTATGCGCATTGAGTGTTAAGTGACCGTTGGAGATCAACGGGCCACATTCGAAGTAGGACACATGGCATAGATCGAGCACGCATGTCAGACGAGCATCAGACGCTGGTCGTGTCTGTTGCCCGAGCATTAGACGCGTCTGACGCCCCCGTGCTTGCTGTTTTGAGGATGTAATGGCTAGTTTAGCCCTTGGGGCTATAAATAGAAGTGGTAGACGGCCTTGGCTGGTGTTGAGCACCTAAGGGGACTTTATGTCCATGCTTGAGAGTGCTTGGGAGCCCTCTAACTCACTTGTGCTTGCAAGAGTGCGAATTGATTGCGAGTGAGTGTGATTCTAGTGTGTTGCATCGTGAGGATAGCATCGAGTGGAACTAGGTGTTCGAGTTGCAAGCAAGTGGTGCTTGTTACTCTTGGAGGTTGCCACCTCCTAGATGGCTTGCTAGCTTGTGACTCCATCGAAGCTCACAAGAAGATTGTGCGAGGCTCTAGAGAAAGATTTGTGAGGGGCATTGTGCTCGCCCAGCGGGAGCGCGAAGAGCAACTCTAGTAAAGCGAGACGCGTAGGGCGACAAGTGATCCAGCCGGGTCAAGTGCTAGAGCTCGTGGATTGGAGGATCCCCATCTTGTGAGTGGATGTGTGGCACCCACTGAGGGTTTGACTCTTGATAGTCAATTAGCTCGTGATCCAACAAGTGGGTGCATCGCCAAAACAAGAAGAGCAAGAGGACCAACAGCAACCTTGGAGCTTGTCTCAATGGAGACTAGCGTGTTGGCAAACACGTGAACCTCAGGATAAAAATCATTGTGTCAACCTTGTTCATCCCGTTGGTTTGCAATCTCCGGAACACAAGCTTGTATTACTTTCACATATATACATCATGCTTGTGTAGTTGCTCTCATATCTAGTTGTGTTTGTGTAACTAGCTAGATATCTTCTTGCTTGTGTAGCATAGAAGCAGCTCCCATTGCGTGGCTAATTTAGTTTGTGTAACCTTGTTAGTCACATTTCTTAGTTTGTGTAGCTAAGTAATTTGCGCTCTCTAATTTGGCATTGGTTGCCTTCTTATTGAGCTTTACTAGTGAGCTTAGGAGCTTTGTGCTTTGCTTACTAGAATTGTGTAGGAGCTCACTGGTGCTTGAAGTACTAGAGCATAGGTTTGTGTGACCTTGCTCTAGAAGTGGTTAGGTGGGCTCTTGCTAAACTTGGCACCTTAGTTGCATAATAAGGTTCTTTGTAAGGTGCTAGAAAACATAGATAGAGGGGTGTAGTCTTGGCTAGACCGACAGTTTTAATTCCGCATTTGTTTCTGTTAGCCGGCGCGATTAAATTTTAGTAAGGAATATTCACCCCCTCCCTCTAGTCCACCATCTTGACCCAACAATCTCATTAGCATAGGATGGGCAATGGCATGCCTCAACATGGTGCCAATGCTCGAAAACGGAAGCATTTTGACGCCATGTACCTAAAGTTTCTTGGTGAGCCAAGGAACGTCAGGTTCATACTGAGTACCGATGGGGTGAATCAGTTTTGTGACTTCAGTAGCATGCATGGCACATGGCCATTCATCCTTACCCTTTACAACTTTCTTCCATGATTGTGTGAGAATTACATGTACTTTTTGTTGGCCATCTTATTTCTAGATCATAAGCAGCCTGGCATTGAGAAAGATGTGTTCTTGGGGCCATTATTGGAAGACATGAAGAAACTTTGGGAACAAGGGTCCACATGTGGGATGAATATCAAAGCGAGACTTTCATGCTAAGAGCCATCATCTTGGTTACCATCAATGATTACCAGAATTTGTTTTCACTATTAGGGTACATCACAGGGAAGACCAATTGAGTACTATGCTTGAATGAGATCTACTATGTTTACCTTGATGCATGTTATAAGATAGTGTACATGAGGCATAGATTATTCCTAGTTAGAGGGCACATGTTCTAGTATGGTTTCTTATAGTTGTTCTAGGATGAATGCCTCAGAGTTACAATTGTTTGCTTTATAGTTGTTGAAAGTGGTATGGTTTCTTATAGTGGTTCTAGTATGGATGTAGGGTTGAAGTTATTTTATGTAACCTGTTTGTATTCTCACTTTTTTCCTTTCCTTCATCTAATATACTTCATTACAAAAAAATATCTTGCTGCCCTTTCAAAAAGAATATGACCACCATCTCACACCAGAGTTAATGGCAATATATACTACCGCACAAGAAATGAAAAAAATAATTTTTGTTGTCCCCCATTTGTTGTTGGTGGCATATATATAGGGGAAGAGATACTTAAGTATGGGCACATGAGGGAGAAGAACTTGGGTTTCTAGTGGAAAATCGAGTTCTGAAGTTTTCTTGTTAATGAGTGGAAGTTTGTGTATAGACATACTCCTTTAGGAAAAGTATGGTAGTGCTCTTCTTTCTAATCATAGTGTATCAGTGTATGGGATCCTCAGCTAAAGAGCGAAATTAACATTTGATAATCCAACTGTTGGCCCTGCATTTTGATTTCTACGACAAATTCCATAGTCCACAAAAACAAAGTTCTCCCTCCAAATCTGTACTATATTTTAAGATTATGTTGATTGGTATTACAAGGAAAATGGCACCTAGCAAGGGTCATATGTGATTTTGGTGGTAGATTAATGACATTGTCAAATGGACAAATGTGGTTTGCTAGTATACAAGATATTTAGTTCATTTGAATGCAAGGATGACTTGGACAAATGGCAGCATGAAGATCAAGTGATTAACACCTCAAGGAAGATCAAGGAGTTGAGTTTAAGACCATAGAAGACTTGCATGAAGCCCTAGACATCAAATGATGAAGCCCCAACAAAAAGAAGAAAGAAAATTGAAGATGTTGAAGGCGAGACAGAGAGATGGGTGAATTGATCATGTCTTATTATTTTGGATATACTCAAATTGATATGATATTAGTTCAAAGTTGTACATCTCTTCATTAGTTTTTCAAAAAGTCCAAGATCACCAAAAAGTTATAGCCAAAATACAAAAGTTTGTCTTACCAAAAATTGAGTAGTGGGAAGCCCCGTGCAAGCTTCAGTGCAAGCTCTGGTGCTGTCGGGGTTATGATCCCTGGGTGTCTCAAGGTACCGATTAGTTAGCAGGCCAAGCAGCCCATGATACATCAGCTAGCGAAGGCCGGAACAACCGAGGCCCAGCTGAGCCAAATGAACCAGGCTAGATGCCAAGGCCAAGGTCAGCCATTACCCCACCCTTCTACCTTAGACGTACGATGTGCAAGAGACTCACGGCCTCTCCATCGTCCTGACCCCTGGCAGGAACATGGAGAGGTCAAGCCTAGCCAAGCGTGTTCGCTCTGACAAGAGTAGACACACCACACTGACACCACAAGGACCGAGGGGACAACGGTCGTCTCAGTCCGGTCAGATGCCATCCCTGTGCCACGCAACGCAGACAAGACAACACCCCATGGCGGTAGCCGCCAGTATGGCGACCCACCATCCAAATATGGTCCAACAAGACACATGTACGATTCTACCCACTACAGGACGGGATCCACAACGGAGGCTTTGACTTAGAGTCCATCTAAACCAACGGGAGCCACGACCCCAAAGCTTGAGATCATGGCCTCTCACTCCACAAGCTAATCGGATGCTCGGTGACCTAGGGGCGGCCACCAACTCCTGTATAGTGCCCCTAGAACATCAGGAGATGATGACAAAGACCACGACAGAGACCACATCACATAGGACGACTAGCAAACCACAACTGTGCCAACAGTGCCGCCATGGCTAGCATAGTAGCACCACGCCACACCTTAGTACGACGTGGGCACAAGACCATGACAACAACTACGCCCAGACATGCACCACAAGATGGTGTAACTTGCAAGCCAAGTTAGTTTGGCTGCTCCCTCAGGCTCCTAACCCTTGGCTGGGAGAACCTTCTTCTTTGTACATGCCTTGCCCCGAACTCTATATAAGGGCGACCAGGGCATCCTTCCTATGGGGATCTTCATCTTCAAGACATGCACACCATAGTAGGGCTCCCGAGCTTCCCTTTAGGAAGTCCATCTCCTAACTCTAGCTCTCCTACCTTTTCCATCAATCTTGCACCCCCCATTGTAAGAACTTCAGAGCATTCAAGCGAGGAACATGCACTCGACCATCTCTAAGATTAGACATAAGGCTTCAGCTAGAATAGTATAAATCCTCGTGTCTTTTGGATGCTACCATCATCTTCCTAGAGCAATGTGGCAATCGTATAAGTTTACTAGTCCGATTTACAAAACACCGATAGTTGGCGCGCCAAGTAGGGGATAGTCACACTCTCATTGAGAAGGAAGTGGTGGCTCCCTGCACCTACATTAGACTTGCTCTTAGTGCAGCCCCCGGCGGCTGCATCCACTTTGGAAGCCTTGAGTTTGCTGACATCAACAGGCCAGCTCCCGTTCATAGTCTTATCTCTGGCCAAGCTTTGCACTTCAGGGACCTAGACTTCGTAGCTGACCACCTAGGTTAGCCACGGCTTAGCGAAGAGAATCTAGCACCATCACACATCTCAACGCTTAATCATGGAGTAGCCTGTGCCGATCCCACGATCGTTGATTCTGATGCGCTAGCATGCAGGATTGAAGCCTATCTCAGGGTGAACCCTGAGTCGGAGCTAATCTGATGTGTTTTCTACGTGTTGGTGAAAGCTTTCACCTAGCTCTTCGGGAGCAGGCCCCTATCACCAGAGGCCAAATTCTAGAACCCCAGCACCACACTGCCCTCCAAAATGAGGGACGCGATCGCACACTTCAAGCGAGAGCTAGCCAGGAGCAATGGCCATACAATGACGCCAGTTTCCTCTGGGTTCATGGGGATGATGGAGTAGGATCTAGAGTCCGTCTATGATCTCCTACCGATGACCTCTAAGAACACGTACTCTGAGTCTGATTCTGAAGGGAACTACCATCCGCTAAGGGAATGCAACATGTTGCACCTCCTAGAGGATGGGACAACGTTGGCGGAGGACATAGAGGACAATGCCTATCCAATTCCATGCATCCTCGAAGAATAGGCTGAGTATGACTAGGAGCGCCTAGAGCGAGCCAGGGCCCATGAAGCTGATCAGGCCAACGAACGCCGCAACGATTGATGCCCTATCCCACAACACCTCGATGCTGACGTCGCACAGGCGAGGGCGCGTTGAGTATATGATCAAATCCAACAAGGCAAGAGGGAGACACCTGTCTTCCCTCGAGCCAGCTAGAATGTCGTGGCGGTCGCCCTGATCATGCGGATGGCCCTTGAGCCCTCGACCAATTGGGGAAAGCGCGTTCATTAGGAGCTGCGAGATTTGCTAAAAACTACAGTGGTACAATAAGCTCAAAGCTCTATAGAGAGGCAGCACCCTGAGGCCATCCTCGTGCATATTTCCTCAGCGTGTCATGCCCTAAGGGGTACCACGCACTGAGCATTCCCCGGCCCGACGATGGCGGCGTGGCATGCAGGCAGGAGCCTTCTCCAATGCACAAACGCTATTTCAGGAACCATAACGCCTGTCCGACCCTAGGCACTAGACGCCCTGGGCTGAACCTAACGGACAAGGATCAACTGCACTACGACGACAGCGACCCGGACAACCATGGTCAACACCCTAGGATTCAGGATGCTGTCTATATTTGTTAATGCACACAGAAAAGGATCCGCAAACGCACGGACATCGGTGAGCATTTCACCCGGGAGATATTTCCAGAGTATCATATTTGTTTATCCACAAGGAGAAAGCGTGCGATGACTAACCTAAATCTATATTTAACCCCTAGGCCGAACTACAAGGTAGCGAAGATATAAGCTATTCGAGAAGATTACGATGATAGTCTGGTTCCAACCTATGGTAAGCTATGAAACTATTGGTCTATGGGGACATACCGATGGAAAAGAGACACCACAGAGGATGCTTGACCATGGCACTTAATCCTACCAATCCTTCTAACGGGGTGTGGGGTACAAAGGAAGCAACGGGATTGTCACGTCCCGCACTACTACCACAGATCCAGCCAGACAGGGGATATCTATGAGTATCTCTAGAATAAGCACCACGCTTATGCTACAGACGATTACACTACCCTCTACCATGGAAGAGAATAAAGTAAACTCGTAAACCATAGAACAATAATAACAACGTACTTACTTAGTATTGGAAGTTGAATTATCGAAGAATCCTAGAACCAAGCCTCGGGTTAGGAGACTTGATCCCGCAGGTACAAACCGGAGAGGAGACACTGACATGCCGGGCTTCGTCCAACTCTCCCTGCACTCTAACTCTCTCAATCTAGAAGAACTCTAATCTCACATGGAGACTACAAAGCTAATCTCTCTTATATGTGCCCTAAGAGACAAGATCCATTCAAGGGACCCCTCTCAGTTGATCCCAACTGGAAATAATGAATTAGGGTTTCAAGGGATTGCCTCCTCCAGGGGCCAGGGGCCTTGCTTATATAGCCCTCTAGGAAGCACCAGAGCCCTCGGATCAAACCGACCTTGATCTACGATTATTATTGATCCTCAAGGGCGGTGGAGGCATGATTCAGGAGGTGGAGCCTGATTGGCTCTGCAGGTGGGGCGCCCGCCCCAACCCTTGGGTGGCCGCCCGGCTTCTGAGCCGAATTCACCTTCCGTTTGTTTCTAGAGTCTTCTCGTACCTTCTAGATTACAGAAAAGTTATGTGTGGCCCTGTTGTCTCTATGTAAACCTGACATGTGGGCCATCCTTGGTTCTTTTCAGCTGACACCCTGCAGAAATAGACATTCACCAAAACTCATGGAATTATGTCAGTAAACCCCCCTTTTTCATGCTATGTTGACGGTAAAAAATGATACTTGTCTACCGTCAACAAACTCCCCCAAGCTTACCCTTTGTTCGTCCCTTTGCAAAGATAAACTCAGTGATGGATCAGGATTTCCTACTATGCTTTTACACCTCAAAAGTACACATGCTTTCAAACAAGAACTCTCCTCTGGATTAAATGAACTATCCTGACTTCAAACTTACCCATATTACCTTTTACCATAGGGCTTGTAGCCGTAACTTAGGTCTTGAGCAGTTGAAAGACAGAACGGTCAAGTCAAGCACTATGTCTCGAGCTCTTTGATCAACCATTATTCTGGAGTTTTATAGGGTTTTTAAATAAAACTCAGAGATTCCTGTGTATGACCCTTTCACATCTCTCCATTATGGTATTTTTGGATCCTCACCAAGGCATTTATGGTGTATGCCTTCTCTCTTCTCTCAATATATGTGGTATTTTTGGCATAAGGCATAGTAACATTATACCTTCTCTCTCTCACCTTATTTCTAATAGGTCTATCTGGAGCTCATAGGTGGGAGACATGGAATCCATACTTGCAAACATTTATTGCATAGTCAGACACATGGATCTAGAGGGACAAGTCCAGCCATACAGTCAAATCAAGATGTGCATGTGTGTGATCCTAAATATGGGCTAAGTGGATATGTATATAGTGGTAATGATGGTGGATGTAAGTGGAAATGAAGGGGTAGAGGAAAAATGGTGAATATCTATTTCTACTTTTGCTCCATGAAAGAAATTTATACCTCTCTTAAAATTTGAAAAACTTGCTGAGAACTTGGGTTGCTGAAAAACCTCTCATAATTAGGACCCTTGTCCTTTTATTCTCTCTTTATTTTTCTTTCTCACTCTCTTTTTTGTAAAGGAACTGAATACGATGGAATAATTCCCAAGTATCTTTTTTGGAAACATAGATAAGAGATAGCAACAGAAATGTTGGAGCTTATAACAAAAGAGGCTAGCAATGGATGAAGGGTTCTGTTCACTCCCAGCATAGGAGCAGAATAACTTGTTGGGTTGTGTCTAATGGAAAATATTTAAATGCCTACCTCTAGGGTAGAAGCAGCATAAGTAGGTGAAGTGCACGTGAATCTTGATTTTAACCGCATGACTAATCCCCTAGGGTCAACACAGACTGACCACACTTAATGCTTACAAGCAGCTAAGCTAACAAGTGAAAGTCTTTCCTAATCTAGTAAGCATGTATATATGGCTGTGGTAGGAATTAAACTCTTGTCATACAGGAACTCATCATGCAGGATTTTTAATTTTCAAAGATAAATTCTCTAGAACTCTAGTATCTCTAGGAGCATGATAAACAGCAGCTCAAAACCTTCCCATATCATATCCACCAACTACCTAGACTTAGATCAAGCATTTCCTACCCACGAGTTTCAGGTTTAGAGCAAATCTTAGATCAAAACAGTTGTGTCTAAAACTCAGGAGAGTTCGAGGTTGAAAACTATGTACTTGAAAGGAATTATGGCAGAGCAACTATTCATCATTTCCATGCAAGAGATTATTTGAGATTCTTCTTTTATTAACAACTTCTTTAAGAACAAAGACAAGCAAACTAGACACACCTTTTTTATTTTGTTTCTATTATTTTAGAACATTATTATTACTAAATAAGAAAACTCATAAAGAATAAGGTAAAACTGAGAGAAGAAAATACTTAGCTGGATACATGGGGGTGCTTTCCCCTAAGCTGGATGTTGACGTAGTCGTTCAATCTTATGAAGTAGCAGACTGGCAGTGGGGATGTTCTTCCTCCTCTAGTGGAGCATTAATTGATGATGATTGTTGAGACAGTGCTCCACCAGTGGATAGAACATCCACTTGCTTGTTGGCTCTTCTTGGTCCTTCAAATCCTTTCGGTAAGGGTTCAGTATTTTTAGGTCTTCTCAACAGGACCTCTTACCATGTTCATTCTGTAGGTGCACCATCTGGTCCCATAGTAGAGACCTTGATAGCTTGCACCTCTTGAGATGGTGTCACCCATGTTCCTTGCTCTTCCAGCAGTTTAAAGTGAAGTACTAGTTGTGGAAACTGGCAGCATCTTGCTCATTGTACATGTTCGTAGGTTCAGAATCTTCACTTGTAGGATTCTTGGGGAGTTGACAAGCTCCTCTACTATTGTGTTCAAAGTGGGTCCTGCTCATAGAGACAAGGCAGAGATCAAGTGCATGGGCTCTGTTGGTGGAAAAACACCAATAGAACCAAAAGTTTATTCTTCTCTAACCTTAGGCATATTGAGCACGATAAAGTTGATGTTTATGTGTTTTGCTTGAACTTGACATGGGTGATAGGATCAAACAATGAGCATGAATGTAGCATTAAATCAATTGGGCAGATCAGATTACTCAACCTTATAGAAGGATAATCTATCTATACATATTGTGTAATGATTTCATGATTATGACTATCAACTTCCAAAGAAAAGACGTGCAATCATTTCAGATCATCGAGTTAAGATTATAAGATCAAAAAGTGGTGACAGGAACAAAGATTAGAGAACTAAGCATGTTGAATTAATTAGGTTGGGTCAAATGAGGTTGTCACTCAAACATGGTTGGTTCTCTATTTATGTGTATACCAGCATCAAGGAAAGGATTTTAATGTGATGATCACTAACCTTAGGATGTTACCTTTAATGTCGGAGCGTGCTGGCACTATAACACCTTGTGAAAGCTTCCCTTTGTTGGTTGATCTTGTGTCTTTGCTCATGCGTTGACTGTCTTCTGTTGCACTCCTTTTTTCTTGCATTTAGTAATGCCATGTTTCGTTCTCTCTTTAATTTATGCTTGGACCGTTAGCTCTTCTTATTATTTCATTCATGTGAATCATTAGTGGACACACATACCCGAAGGAGTATACAAGTAATGATAGGGGCATTGTTGTCACAAAGCTAAGGGTCACTTTCTATGTTGTAGAAGAATTTATTTGAACATACTAGCACAGAAATATTCACTATTACTTCTTTTCTAGAGGATTGATTTTATCTTATATTTGATTATCATATATAGGCAATATGAAATAGCTCAAACTTGTAGAAATAAAGCAATAGTTAATTGAGAGATTGCAAACCAGCGTGTAGAGCGATGAGAGCATGATAGGAGGAAGGTCATGGTTGGATCATCTAAAGGAGTTAGCCTTCCTTCCTCATACATTAGCTTCTCAATCTAGTGAGGGTGCAGAAAGTTGTATGCTCTCCTCTTGTCAATCTTTCTTGATTCCCGATGATTAATAATTGACAAGAGAATGCAATTGCAACTCGAAATCCTCCATGATAGTCTTTGTCTTCAAGTGGCATGATGGAGATTTGTTCACCTGCTTCCATGAAGTGAGTGCTTTGATTGTGGATCATGCTTTTTGGCACTCTTCTTCTTTCTCTTTGGCTATGAATGAGTTGTGTCTCCCTTGTGCAAGATTATTCTATCTCTCTTCATCTCTAGTATGAGTTCATCTCAAGACTTTCCCATTTTGAATTTTGGAGTTTCTCTGCAGGGGTTAGTCTAACAAAATATACCATTGTCTTTACTAGCAGTTTTTAGTTCAATAACCAAACTAGACTCCATGTCTAATCAGATTAAGGAAGGTTGTTTAACCTAAGCACCATGCTTAATTTAAAAGCCAATAGAAGCATGTACACTACTTCTAAACTAACACTTACTAGGGTAGACAAGGGTAGCATGAAAGCATTATAGAGATTTACTCAAACAATGATGAAAGAGCATGATTGTTATTTAGCAAATTGAGTATGTCTTAAAGGTAGAGACAACCACGATAATGTAGCAACATGGCAAGAAATGTATTTATGGAAGTCTATCCCCCAAGCTTAAATTTTGCAAAAATTAAGATTGGATGAATGTAATTCAATGTTGCATAATGATTGGTTGGACATACCTTGCATTTGTTGTTCCTTCAATCTTTTTGCTCCAACTTGGAATGGTTAGTGACAAGAATACCCAAAGAAATATTTTCACAATTATAACTCTATGCTCATTTCACAAGGGCAGCGCAGCAGAAAGGTGAATACTCATATCATGGTCTAAACAGTGCTTGTTTTAGAACGCTAAGCTTGTCCTTGGGAAACCTTCAAGATATGAATTAGCAAAGTGGTTTTCCCTCTATCACTAGTTTATGTGTACTAGTCTCAAGATTCAACACAACGAGATCTGCAATGTTTATGATAAACATATGTGTCTTCAACCACCCTTTCAAAATCTTTAAGAACAGAGAGCATAAGGGGGTTGAAGATCTCGTGTGGGGCAATGTTAGAGAGACTAAGTGAATCAAGAGATTTCTTATATGAGCAAGGACTTGATAGGGTTTTTATAAAGTAGCTTCCTTGTTCATTGAAGTCTCCATCATTTTCAACTTCCAAGGGTGATTTGGCATAAATGTCCAAATTTTTTCTTGTATTGCCTCTCGAGTAGGTCTCATATAAGGACTCGCCTACACATTCAATGAAAATAGCACATAGGTTTTTAATGCTCTTTTACCATTGATGTTTCTCTTCTCGATCCTCCATATAGTCTAGATGAATCCTATGCTTCAGATGTCTCGGTGGATTTCTAGGATCGCTCAGGAGAAAGAGCATAGGAAGATTCATAGGGATCAAGGATGGGTTTAAAGATGGGTTCGAATTTCATATCTAATGAGGGCATAGAAAGGGAGAAGATAGGAGTGGATTCTAGATGGCTTTGCTCTCCTTCTATGGCATCACTTGACATGTCATCCTTGAGTCTTTCTGAATGTCCTTCAAAGGGATTGGATTTGAAAGGCTTCTAAAGAGATCACTTCTTGAAAGGATTCAAACTATATGTACTAAAAGGTCTCTCATGAAGCGGGAAGTTTATGCTCCTCCCAAGACCATTGGAAAGGATTTCTAAGGGTAGAATTACTTCTTTCCTCAAATGATTTTGGAGTACAACTGGTTTGGGATGGATAGCCAAATCGTGGGATTGTAATGTTCGTAACATGGCTATGAAAACTTCCTCTTCTAGTTTGGGGGATGATTCCTTCTTTACCTCTAGGAGTTTATCATGAAGGCTAGTGCAAGGAGTGTGTCTACTAATAAGGACAAACCTTGCTCCACTAATGGATAAACAAAGGAAAACTCCTCCAAAGACGATATTATTAAGACCCGTATAAAAATATTGAAGAAGAACAGGGTCTTGTAAGGCTAGGTCTAAACCTAAATTTATAAGACGCTTGAAAGATTCCCTTAGTGTAGCCAAAAGTTCACTATCTCCTTGATCAGAACATAAGACCTTTGGTTCATTACCTTCTTGATTAGAAGATAGGACCTTGGCTGTAGGAAAGGGTTGGTTTTAACCTATTGCAACCAAACATGGGTGTAGCTCATAGCTAGATGTGAGAATAATGGGTTCTGGTGGCTCTAAGCTTTGGTTCATGGGTGCAGGATATTGATAGATAGGCGTGGAATTTGGGTTATCAATAAGGATAGAAAAGAAAAGGCAAAAGGAAAAGAGAAAAAGATAAAAGTATAATACAAGGTTAAGCAAGACTTGAGGTTAACTCAGCTGATGTCTTTCTCCCCGATAATAGTGCCAGAAATGCTTGTTGATATTTGTTAACGCACACAAAAAAGGATCCGCAAGCGCATGGATATCGGTGAGCATTTCACCCGGGAGATATTTCCAGAGTATTATATTTGTTTATCCGCAAGGAGAAAGCGTGCGATGACTAACCTAAATCTATACTTAACCCCTGGGCCGCACTACAAGGTAGCGAACATATAAGCGATTAGAGAAGATTACAATGATAGTCTGGTTCCAACCTATGGTAAGCTATGAAACTATTGGTCTATGGGGACATACCGATGGAAAAGAGACACCACAAAGGATGCTTGACTAGGGTACTTAATCCTACCAATCCGTCTAACAGGATGTGGGGTACAAAGGAAGCAACGAGATTGTCACGTCCCGCACTACTACCACGGATCCGGCCAGACAGGGGATATCTACGAGTATCTCTAGCCTAAGCACCATGCTTACGCTACAAACGATTACCCTACCCTCTACCACGGAAGAGAATAAAGTAAACTCGTAAACCTTAGAGCAATAATAACAACGTACTTCCTTAGTATTGGAAGTTGAATTACCAAAGAATCCTAGAACCAAGCCTTGGGTTAGGAGACTTGATCCCGCAGGTACAAGCTGGAGAGGAGACACCGACATGCTGGGCTTCGTCCAACTCTCCCTCCACTCTAACTCTCTCAATCTAGAAGAAATCTAATCTCACATGGAGACTACAAAGGTAATCTCTCTTATATGTGCCCTAAGAGAGAAGATCCATTCAAGGGACCCCTCTCAACTAATCCCAACTGGAAATAATGAATTAGGGTTTCAAGGGATTGCCTCCTCTAGGGGCCAGGGGCCTTGCTTATATAGCCCTCTAGGAAGCACCATAGCCCTCGGATCAAACCGACCTTGATCTACGATTATTATTGATCCTCAAGGGCGGTGGAGGCATGATTTAGGAGGTGGAGCCTGATTGGCTCTGCAGGTGGGGGGCCCGCCCCAACCCTTGGGCGGCCGCCCGGCTTCCGAGCCGGATTTGCCTCCCGTTTGTTTCTAGAGTCTTCTCATACCTTCCAGATTACAGAAAAGTTATATGTGGCCCTGTTGTCTCTATGTAAACCTGACATGTGGGCCTTTCTTGGTTCTTTTCAGCTGACACCCTACAGAAACAGACATTCACCAAAACTCATGGAATTATGTCAGTAAACCCCCTATATCTAAGTGGTAATTATTGTTTAGTCCTTTTTCATGCTATGTTGACGGTAAAAAAATGATACTTATCTACCGTCAACAGATGCTCAACGCAGCCCCAGCCCGGACGCTTGCGCCTGCGGGCGTTCGCAAAAAGGATTTAGCAAACACTGTTCCTAGCATGTTTCCACGTGTCACTGAACATCATGAAGTATTATAGGGATACCAAACCCTGCTATGTGGTTGGAAGATTTTTGCCTCACCTGTCGAGTAGGCAGGGCAGACGCCAATCTCTTCGTCATCCAATAGCTACCACTATACCTCATGAAAAGCGCCCAAGCATGGCTTGAGCACCTCCCCGCGCAAAGCATCCACTCGTGGGTAGACTTCAAGCACATCTTCATAGGGAACTTTCAGGGCATGTACATGCACCCCAAAAATTTCTAGGATCTCCAGGCCTACAAACAAAAAGCGAGAGAAACTCTGCGTGAGTACATCTGTTGCTTTTCTAAGCAATACAATGAGCTTCCCAATATTGTGGATGTAGACATGATCAGAGCGTTCATCTCTAGCATGACCAACGAAGCACTTGTTCATGAGCTCGGACGTTGCAAAAAAAGAATGACGTAGGAGTTGCTTGATCTCGTGACAAGCCACGCCTCCGGTGAGGAGGCCATTCATGCAATCTTTTGCAAAAACAAGAGTAAGGCTCAAGCCGAACCCGAGGACGAGGGTAAGAAGGACAGCTGGAGGCACTGCGACAACGAGTTTGTCACGGCGGTCGACAGGGTCCACATGTAGAAGACTGGCAAGCTCAACCATGTTAGTTTTGACGAGATAGTCAAGATATCGTGCTGCAACAATGGCTATCCAGTCAAGCACACCCTCAAGGAATGTGACCTCATCAAGTGCAACTTCAATGGTGACTACAAGGCAACCGGCACGGATGCGCCGACTGGATCTGCCGGCAATGAGGAGAAAGGGGACGTGTATCCTGACCAAAAAGGGTGCCTCATGATCTCCGGCAGACCGGTGGCGTATGAGTCCAAACACCGGTAGAAGCTTATGGCTAGGGAGGTCAACGCAGCCGCCCAGGGCGAAGCTGTCCTGACTTTCCTAAAATGGTCGAAAACCATGATCACTTTAGATAGAAAGGACCACCCTGACCACATTCCGCAATCAGGATGCTTCCCTCTCGTCGTGGACCCGATCATCGGCAAGACCTGCCTGTCTCATGTCCTCATGGATGGCAAGAGTGGCCTCAACCTCCTCTATGCTGAGACATATGATGCCATGGGCCTATCACGAGCGGGGATATGACCATTCGGTGCTCGTTCCATGGAGTCATACCCAGGCTTCAGGCTATTCCCCTTGGGCAGGTTGTTGATGGTGGATAACGTCAACAATTTATAGTTGAATAAACATGAGAAATGGTACAAATGAGAGAATAAACATAGGTCTAGGGTTTAAACTAACAAATTCCATGAGTTTTGGTGAATCTCTGTTCTCTGCAGGATTATTCCAGAAAACCACCAAGAGGGACCTATTCGTCAAAGGAAAATTTGGAATTAAAATACGGCATATACGCGGAAGAGTCTAGAAGACAAGAGAAGACACCAAAATAAAGTGGGAGGCGAGGAGCTACCAAGTGGGGCCAACCAGCCCCACCTGCAGGCTGCCTGGCTCCCCTAGGGATTCCTCCATGAGCTTCTGGAGTATTCTTCCATCACCTCCTAGGACGCATCTCAACCGTACCTCAAGTCAGTTTGATCCAAGGGCTCATGTTGGACCCCCTAGGCTATATAAGGAGACCCTAGCCCCCTTGAAGGCATCAAGTCATCAAGTCATTTGGAGATCAAGCCATCCAAAGCCAGAAACCCTAATTCCTCATAGTTCCTCTAGTTCTAGAGCTTTAGCTAGTTAGATTAGGTCTAGAGGGAGGCAAGCAAATTACAAGCTTGGATTCCTAACATTGGCAAGAGCGTGGTTCGATATAATTCTTTGTACCCCTCTCTCATTGTATTCTCCACCATTTTTGTCTGCTTGCTACAATGTTTATGTCAACGTTAATCTTCATCTTTTATATGTTCTTGATTGCAATGTTCATTGTTTACTTTGGTTATATGTCTAGTATAGTTATTTTATTATTAAGTCCATGCATATGTTCGTATAGCACCCATCCTAATATGCAGGATCTGTGGGTGGTTGGTAGGCATTATGTAAGCGTGGTGCTTAGATATTGTTTATCTGCGAATGCCTCCTACACGCCGGGATGTGTGGTAGATCGCGGGTGTGACAGGCCTGTTGAGTCCTATATAGTCCACCCCCGTGTGTAGGACTTATAAAACCCGGTCTTGAAGGAGGGGAGGACTACGTTTCCGATCCTCCCTAGTAAATATTCCTTATATGTGGATGCGATAGTAACACTAGTGTTCCTTATGTGTGAGTAATTTATTTATTTATTTATCATGATGCTTGATTAGTACTTATCATATATATATATCTATATTTACCTTGTGACTTACCCATGTTTTGATTAGAGCATGTAATATTGGTTCATTCTCTCATGCATAATCATAAATTATCAATACTATATGCATAGTTATACCTTTCTAGTGGTAAAATTATAAATCGACAACCTGGTAATACTCTAGATAAAATGCTACAATAGTATAATTATTTGTCCGCTTGCAGAATTCTTTTCATTCATATCTTTAGATTCTTTATAGTCACATGAAATAATAGATTTCTGTTTAGTGTTATTCTTGTAGTAATGCTAGATAGTACCAACAAATATTTCTAGTTTCATCACTAGGGATGACAACCTAGTTTAATATTAGAGATGTAGGTAATCATAGGTGGCTACTGTAAAAGTGACAAGTTAATAATTACCATACCATTTCTAGTGTCATTGC
This sequence comes from Saccharum spontaneum, assembly GCA_022457205.1. Classification (NCBI taxonomy): domain Eukaryota; kingdom Viridiplantae; phylum Streptophyta; class Magnoliopsida; order Poales; family Poaceae; genus Saccharum; species Saccharum spontaneum. The sequence continues at coordinate 29,640,972 of CM039598.1, read as the reverse complement.
TAAGAGTAGGATTAATTATATGTTAGAAGTGGTGCTAAGAAATGCCAATAAGCATTTTTGGCACTATTGCTGCAGAAGGTATTTAACTTAGGAAGTATTGACACTTTTATGTATTTGATGAGATTGAAATGACCATTGATCTCTGCTCATAATAGGATTGCCCTTGTTTTGTCTACTTATGTATCTTATGCAGGGTGATGTATGAAAGGTTTTGATCTTCTAGAAAATTATCTTGACAATTCAGAAGTACTACTCAGAAATACTAGAGAAAAGCTTAAGAAGGTTTTCATGGTAGTTTCAGAAGATAGCCAGATAAGAAGAAGCTTAACACCAGAGTTTGAGGCCATGGCGAACAAGAGTCTCCGTGAATTCTCTGCTCCGAAAATAGCAAACATTCATACTAGACCTGAAGTCAATGTTGGAGACAATGGATTCGAGCTCAAGCCTACACTCATTACCATGGTGCAAGCTAATCAGTTTTGTGGAAAGGCTCATGAAGATGCAAGTGCACACTTACAACACTTTCTAGGGATCTACAACACCTTCACTATCAAGGGAGTAACTAGAGATGCTATTCTACTCTTCCTTTTCCATTTTTGCTATTGGGGAAAGCCAAGCAGTGGTTCTACGCCAATAAAGAGAACACACTACATGGAATAACTACTCAACTGCTTTCCTGGCCAAGTTCTTTCCTACAGGCAAGACCAATGCTCTGCATGGGAAAATTTCAAGCTTTCAGCAATAACATGATGAATCAATCCTTGAGGTATGGGAACATTTTCAAGATTACATTGCAGAATGTCCTCATCATGGGATGGAGAATTGGCTACTTATGCAAACTTTCTATCATGAGCTGAACACTAGCACCCATGAGACAATTGATGCTACTATTGAGGTGCTTTCTTGTCACTCAACCTCGTAGTTGCAACATCACTTGTGGAGAAGATGGCTTCCAATCAGAGCTGGAATGAAGAATGTGTTGAACCTCGTAAGAGAGGAGGAGGTATGTATTAATTCAAGGAGGTAGACATGCTGTCTGTAAATATAGACCTACTGATGAAGAAGCTTGAAGATCGAGTCAGTGAGAAAAGAAAAATCATGCATATCAGTGATTCTTGCATGACGTGTGAAGAGTGTGGAAACACTAGGCATTCAAGGACCAATTGTCCTGAACTTCAAGAGGATGTGAACTACATCATCAACAACAACTATTGTCCTCAGCAAAATCAAGGATAGAATCAGCAACAGAGACCAAACTACCAAGGTAACTTTCAAGGTAATAATTATAATAATTTCAATCAACCACCCTTAAGAGATTTAGTTGCTGGCCAATCAAGATTGTTAGATTAGATGTCTAAAAAGGTACCTTCTAACGATAAAACTTTAGAGAACATAAATACTAGAATGGATACCTTTGTTTCTGCTATTAAGAACCAGCATAGCTTTAATAAAATGATAGAATCACAAATGGTGAGCTGGCAGCTGCTGTTCCTCCATTAGATGAAGGTAAGATTCCAGGGCAGCCAGAAGATTTAGAAACTGCAAATCTTATCGATATTCACAATGAAGCTTGTTACTACACTCAACCATTGGAAGTGAAGTGGATTGATTATTCAATTCCCAACAAGAAAGGTGAACCGGGGAGACCTGTCATTTCTATCTCCATAGGATGTCACATTTTCTAGGAAGTTATCTGTGATTTTGGCACAAGTGTCAACATCATGCCCAAGGTAATATATGATAAGCTTTTAGGAGATCCTTTGTTGTACACAAATATGTATTTGTAGCTTGCAGATCAGACACTATGCTACCCTGAGGGAGTTCTTGAAGATACTATCATTCGAGTGGGACAATCATATGTTCCGGTAGACTTTGTGATCATAGAAATAGGAGGGGATGAGAGAGCGCCAATCATATTGGGCCGACCATTTCTATGCACCATGAAGGCCGTCATTTATGCAGAGCACGCCAAGATTGTTTTCACCATCAAGGACAAGAAAGAGAAGTTCTCATTCAAGAACCGCATATTGCACTCTCCTGCACAACCTCAGGCACCATACAAAAAGGAAGAGTTAGTGTTGACTAAGAAGAAGAACAATAGAAACTAGAGGAAGAATAAGACTAGCCATGCACAAGAAGAGACTATCAAGATGATCAACACAATCAGATCTGAGTATGACCAACTGCTCACTCCACCATTCCTAGTCAAGAAAGATGATCCTAGAGTACCAACAATTGAATGCATAATCAATCAAAGAATCTTCCATAAGACCTTCTATGATATTGGATCAGGTGTCAACATAATGTCAAAGGTAACATATAAATATTTATTTAGTATTGAACCCTTGTATCCTACATATATGCAGTTGCAAATGGCGGACCAATCAATTTGATTTCTAGGACGTCCTAGTACAAATTCAAGATCACTATGTTTCGGCCGATTTCATGGTCCTAGACATAGGAGCAGAAGACGAAGAGACCCCATCATCTTGGGAAGACCGTTCCTTAACACCACCAATGCCATTATCTTCATTGGATCTGGACAAGTCCACTTCCAGTTTCTAGATAGAAAGGTACGCTGTCACTTTAATAGTTATACTACTCATGAGCAACCCAAGAAGCCCCGCAATATGAGGAGACGTCGATCCCGCCACCAAGTGAACCAGCCTCTGAAGGATGGATGGGCAGATTACCTAGGAGAAGTACCACTGGAATGAATGGAACACTGAAGATAAGAAGATTGAAGAGCCCATTAAGGAAGAAGCTACACCACCAAAGTCAGGTACACAGACCACTCAGGTATGGAAAGAGAAGACAACATTAACATCATCGCCACAAGAAGAGCAAGCATCTGAGTCTCCCTCATTGGGATTAGATGATGCACCTGAAAAGTAAGTACTATCTCCTACCTAGTCCTGTTCGGAGGACTTCTAAATTCCGTACCCTTGCCATGAGGTAATAATGGTAGTTATCTATGCTCACACTTCTAGCATTGCATTTGATTAATTTCACTCTAGCATTTTTACTCTTTTTGCATGTCTTACATTTAAAAAAGAAAATAAAAATATACTTCACTATAGTTCATCTGTTTTGCATGCGGAAAAGAAAATAAAAATGATTTCATCATCGCATCATGAAAATCTTAAGCCCCATGTGAGTAACTTATGGTAACCCCGTAGGAATATTCACTGTGGTGGCATAAAAAATATATGCATATGTATTTCTTTTGCATTATAAAATAGAAAATCCCAAAAAAGATGAAAACCAACATCCTATTAAAAAGTTGCCAAATTATGAATTCTATCTTTAGTAATAAGAATAATCGATTTCTCAAAAGCTGACCACTAACCCCTCATCATATCAAAGCTTTGAGTTCTTGGTGTTCTTGTTGGAGTATATTTTGCAGGATTATATTTTGATTGAGAGTAAGTTCACTCAGTGGTAGACATTACACTCTGCCTAATAAAAAGGATCGCCGCTGATAAGCTCGCTCTGAAGATTACTCAATTTTCGACCACGACAACATTTAGCTGGGGGGAGGAGCATTCCCCATGTATCTCGCTAAGCATTCCCCATGTTATATCTATTAAGGTGTGATCTTAAAACTTCGAAAAAAAATAAAAAGTGTGTTTAGATTTTTTTTAAGAGTCATAAAAATGATGGAGCATACAATTAATTTTGGCAATGGAAATGATAAATAGTTTCTCTACTATAATTCTTTTTAAGTATCTAGTATTCAACCTTGAATTCTCCCAAGTTTTGGATTTGATTCATTTGATAGAAGAATTTGCTCTTAATCTGAAACTTGTGGGTACCATATGCTTGAGCTAAGTCTATGTAATTGAGGGATATGATATAAGAAACTCTGAGCTGTTGTTTATCTGGTTCCTAGCGATACTAAAGTTCTGGAGATTTATCTTTTGAAAACTTAAAATCTTACATGATGAGCTCCTGTATGACAAAGTTTGAATTCCTACCAAAGCCAAATATGATGTTTAGAATAATAAATTGTCACTGTTATGCTGCTTACTTTGCATTGATTTGGTCAAGCTTTGTCGATGCCTTATGAGAGGTTTGTCATGCTCGTAAAATCAAGATCACATACACACCACCCACATATGCACTATTCCTGCATTGGGAGTAGGCGCAATCATATTCCGTTAGGTCCATCTAAAAATGTTTCTCTTACACTAAGAGTAAACACCTAAAAATATACCCGATGTTGAGCCCCTCCTCCTCCTCGATGAGGTAGTTGCTGCTCCTAGGGGCGACTCGGGGGGCTCCACGCCGGCGCCTCTAGGGCCACCCCCTCCCGGCCTCACCTCCGGCCGCCGTCGCTGCCTTCAGGCTCGCGGCGGCCGCGGCGGCGGCCCGCGGCGGCCCGGAAAAAAGGGGAACCGTCCGCTCCATCTCCTCCCTCCCCGTCGCTCTTACGCCCCACCCCTCCCCCAGCCCTCTTCTTCTCCGACGAGGTAGGGCGGCCGGCCGGCCGGATCTGGCCCCCTAGGTTCAGATTTAATGTCTGTGGCCCACACGTGACCTACACCCTCGGCCTTGGGTGCGTGCGGCCAGTTCGGGTGACGGCGACCGGTGCCTACGGTCCGGTGGGTTTGGGCGGTCGGGTGCCTGGATCTGCGCCGTGCCAGGGGGTGTCCCCCCGTCCCAGTCGTCCATCCTCCCGCGCGGGGCGACGATGTCTTCACGCCCGCGCCCACGCGTCCTGGTGCTGCGGCGGAGTGGCCATCTCATCGGCTTGGCACGGGGCTCGTTCTTCGACAGTGCCTGGCCTCGGTTCACGGCATCGGTGCGGGGCTCGGCCTGCAGCATGTGCTGGTGAGGTCCACGAGTGGGAACCAAGAAGGGTCCTGTGCACCAGGTGGTGGCCGGACTCTCTGCCCACTGGCCTAGGCAACCCCACTCCTTTCTCTGCTGGTGTGCATGGCGGTCGGGCCTACAGTCAGCCGTCTGTGGAACGCCTCACTGGTTGTGCCCATACAGTTTCTTAGGTGAAAACCCTGCCTGGGTTCTTGCTTAGGGCCGACGGCGGTGGTACATCATGTGTCATCTATCTTCTTGAAGACGTCATTGAAGTCTCTGTTCGGGGCGTGGGGTGGTTGGGGCGGCTCCGGGACGAAAGTCCTCGTGCTCTTCATTCAACGTCGTTGGTGTCCATGGATGTCATCCCCTTCTTTGAGGCTTTGTTGGAGCACTTTGTTGTCGCCCCTTCTCGCCGAAGTTGCTCCTGACTGTATTGTGTCTACCTGTGCTTCAGCTTGTTCTTCGCTTTGGTCTGCATAGCTCGGATGTTTGGTATTGCCGTCATCATCTGGTTCTTCGCAGCGGATGCTTGGCCGCTTGCGCACTTGTCGCTACCTCTTCATGGATGCTTTTGCCGCGTGTCTCTGGGTGGATGCTTGGCCGTCATTGTCACTACCTCTTCACGGATGTTTTGCCGCATGGTCTTTGGTGGATACTTTGCCACCGTTGTCGCTACCTCTTCGCGGATGCTTTGTCGTGTGGTATCTGGCGGATGCTTTGCCGTCATACTAGTTGTTTGGGCGGATGCTTTGCCGTCGTAGTTGTCTCTTCTCGGTGGAAGCTTTGCCACCGTGGTTTCATCTCCCTAGCTGGCAGTCTTTTGCGTCGTTATCCTTGGCAGGTTCAGTCAGTTTGGGCGTGGGAGAGGACCCTCTCCCTACCATGTATGTGTATTTTGTTCTTAACCACTTTCTCTATGGTTCGTGTGCTGCGCTATGGGTTTTCCTATAGTCGCTTCGTGTAAGCCGTTCTTTCGGCACTCCCACTTCTTCTTAATGAAATACACGTCAATGCGTGTTCCCGAAAAAAATATACCCGATAGGACAGCCCCCAATAAATGCTCTAAAGTTCTTGTTGTTATCTCTTCAAAGTTTTTTTGTAGAAAGATGCATATGGCTATGCAAAAGTTATTCATGAAAAAAGGAAAAAAAAAGAAAAGAGTACTGAAAAAATAGACAAGTGTCCAAGAGAATAAAACAATAGGTACTTTGATGCCTGCCTGAAAAAAAGAGATCATGAATAAGATAGCCCATGTTTTCTTGCAAAGTATTTTTCAAGTTCCAAAAGAGATGTATGTTTTTAAGAGCATAGTAGGATTAGGATTAGCCACCATATACACCTATCATGTATCCACCATATTCCATATACATGCAGAGCTTGATTTGATTGTATGACACAACTCTCTTTGACAAGTATTCCATACACATACACCTATCAAGTGTGCTTGCTACAATGTTTATGTCAACATTAATCTTCATCTTTTATATGTTCTTGATTGCAATGTCCATTGTTTACTTTGGTTATATGTCTAGTATAGTTAGTTTATTATTAAGTTCATGCATATGTTTGTATAGCACCCATCCTAATATGCAGGATCCACGAATGGGTGGTAGGCATTATGTAAGCGTGGTGCTTAGATATTGTTTATCTACGAATGCCCCTACACGCCGGGACTTATGGTAGATCACGGGTGTGATAGGCCTGTTGAGTCCTATGTAGTCCACCCTCTGTGTGTAGGACTTGTAGAACTCAGTCTCGAAGGAGGGGAGACTATGTTTCCAATCCTTCCTAGTTGATATTCCTTATGTGTGGATGTGATAGTAACATTAACGACGACTACTAGATGTAATTGCACTAATTGAAGCATTCATTGACTTGTAGTTATAAAATGACTTAGGAATTATTCCTCTAATATTCTGATTGAACTAATGATATTGCCATAGTTACAGTCTCTGAGTAATTTATTTATTTATCATGATGCTTGATCAGTACTTATCATATATATCTATATTTATCTTGTGACTTACCCCTATTTTGAGTAGAGCATGTGATATTGGTCCATTCTCTCATGCATAATCATAAATTATCAATACTACATGTATAGTCATACCTTTCCAGTGGTAAAATTATAAATCGACAACCTGGTAATACTCTAGGTAAAATGCTACAATAATATAATTATCTGTCCACTTGCAGAATTCTTTCCATTCATATCTTTAGATTCTTTATTCACATGAAATAATAGATTTCTATTTAGTGTTATTCTTGTAGTAATGCTAGATAGTACCAACAAATATTTCTAGTTTCATCACTAGGATGACAACCTAGTTTAATATTAGAGATGTAGGTAATCATAGGTGGCTACTGTAAAAGTGACGAGTTAATAATTACCATACCATTTCTAGTGTCATTGCTAAGAGTAGGTTTAATTCTATTTTTAGTAGTGGTGCTAAGAAATGCCAACACAGGTCGACTTACCCGTAAGGTTTGGAGGTCGTGCCAACTTTCGCATGGAAACGCTCACCTTTGAAATAGCGGACTTCCTTGGCGCCTACCATGCCATCCTAGGCCAACCATGCTACACCAAGTTCATAGCCGTCCCCAACTACACCTACCTCAAGTTCAAGATGCTAGGTCCTCACCGGATCATCACCATAGGAGGCAACCTTCAGTAGGCCCACCTCTGTAAATGAGAGAACTACGACATCTGTTGACATTTCTTACATCACTATGTACTAATTTGTCATCCCTAGCATGATGCCAGAAATGCTAGTAATTATAACTACACTTGAAAACTCTAAATAATATCGAAACATAAGTATCTGCAAGCGCACAGATAAATCACCATTGTAGCATTCTACTCAAGAGTATACTGAGTATCGTTATTTATTTTCATCCAAAAGGAAGGACCATGAGACAAATGTTCATATGGCTAACTATAAATGTGTAGACCTATGATAAACCAACCACTCTTATACTTTAGCAGGGGTAAGTCAAGTAAAAGATAAATAAATAATAATGAATGCAACATGATAATGGTACTCTAGAGACAAAGAATAAAGACTCAACTAATGTAGTATGGCTAAGCTCGAGATTCGCTTAGAGTAAAAGATTCCTAAGTCATTCCTAAATACTAAGTCTTTTGCACACTCAAGAATATATACTTTCATCTATAGCATAACTAAATCAGAAAATAAGCATAAGGAACATCAACTAGAGAGGATCAGAAACATAGTCGTCCCCTCCTTCGAGACCATGTTCTACAAGTCCTACACACAGGGGATGGACTACATAGGACTCAACAGGTTTGTCACACCCGCGATCTACCACACGACCCGGCATGTAGGAGGCATTCGTAGGTAAATAATATCTAAGCATCATGCTTACATAATACATACCACCTAACTCTCTCGAGAACTGAATTAGGCGCTCTACGAACATATGAATAAATTCATCATCAACTATAACTATATCAAATATACAACTAGAGCAAACTAAGAACATAATAAATAACAACATAATAATGAAATAGAAAAAGTCATAAATGAGATACAATGGCTAATTACCGGTCTCCAGATGAACAGATCTGGAATCCCGAGCAAAATAGCCTAACTCTACTTGAACCTTGCTAGAAAGCCTATACTAAGAACTTGAAGAACTAGAGCTCACTCTAATCTCTAGAAACCCAAATTTCTGGTCTACTCATGACAAATAAATTATAGGATACAATGATATATCTTAGGGGGTCAGGGCCTGTATTTATAGACATGAGGATGGAACGTTAGTCTTCGGATCAAACCGACTTGAAGCAATGGTGTAGATGCGACCCTAGGAGGCGGTAGAGGAATGTTCCAGAAGCTCATGGCCAGATCCCTCTGTGGGGGGTCGGGTGCCCTGATGGTGGGGCCAGGCGGCCCCACCTGGCAACCTTTGCTTCTCTGCTTTGGTTTGGTGTCTTCTGCTGTCTTCTACAGTCTTCTAGTACATATCTCGTCACAGTTAAGTTTTGGTCCTTTTTGACATTTCAATCCATCTTTTCTTGTTTTCTGGAATAACCCTGTTGAAAATATAAATTCACCAAAACTTGAGAAAATTTTCAGTTAAAACCCCCAAGTTTCTATTGGTGACCATTTCTATACACAAAGTTGAGGATTTATGATGGATGATAACTACCGTCAACAACATCATGATAGTTGCATGCCAACCCCCTGAGCCTCAACTCACTTGGGCGGCAGTGACTGGCGGTGTGCCAGAGTAGAGCTCTGAAGGGCAGCACCTGGGGCTAGGCCCAAATGTGACTTTCCTATGTGGTAGGGGAGCACGCGAAGGTCGTGCTCGGTGACCTCGACCATGGTGTGCGGTGAGACAGGCAACGACTCGGCACGAGGATGACACGATTGATGAGCTTAAAAGGGCTCATGACACAGCGTATTCCCTGATTCAACGAGCCGCGCGTTCTAGGCCTCGCCACACCAAGCACTGCGGGAGTTAAAGGCCACGACCAACGGCACGGACACCCAGCGTTCATGCCTAGGCTACTCTAAGACGTGAGTCTTCCTAGCTGGGACTTTGTACATAATCATCAATGAATCCTTCCCGTGCCTAGAGATCGTAGCATGCTTCAATGAGCGCACATCAATGTGACACTTGGACGACGCATGTGACCTCAAGTGACCCATGTCGATCAGTGCGTGCCAGTCAACACGGCCCACTCGCAATGATACATCATGGCAAATTGTGCATCGACACATGAATGCGAGACGTACAAGACCGAACACCATGAGCCAGCTCCAGGTAAGGTCACACACCCATGCACAAAGAAAAGGGAAGGAAAGCTATCGTGACCTAAGGAAAAGAGGTCGACAAAAGGCGTGCTACCACTAGATCTGTCCTACAACACTTCGATCATGAAAATGGAGTTGCACTAAGCCAAGCCTCGTGGGTCGATCCCTAGGCATGGTCATGCGTCTACAGCATTCGAACGGCCGGATCATCGATGAGCACACAAAAGAGAAAGAAGTACAAGGCACAAACTAAAAAGTTTTCTTTATCCTTGGCCACCATGGCGGAGGATGCCCTCCATGTCTACAGTTGCCACGACGATGGCCACAGCGATAGCAAAGTCGCTGACCAGCCCCACCCGCTCCACCTGCCTGGCATTATCCAGACACCTAGGCGCCACCTAACAGAAGTCTTGTCCGGTGCGGAGCTGCATCGTGGCGAGGGCAACACCGACTCCCTGCCAGACTCCGGGCACCACCGTGTGCTCGTGGTCCTCCATCAGGAGGACCTCCCAGAGGCGGGCTTCCTCCGTCTCATGGCGGGAGGCCGCTAGTTGCTCCTCCAACACTGGCAACAAGAAGGCAAGAAGATCAAGAGCAACGAACAACAAATGGGACGACAAGACATACAGCGCCCTTACCCATGATGCGGGCCTAGGCGGCGGCAGCCACCGCCTGCGCGAAGGCGATCTCCCTCTCTGAGGCCTCGAGGGCCACCCCGACGGCATCAAGGCAGCACTCCAACTAACCCACCTCATGGGTGGCATTGGAGTAGCGCTGGCGGGCCTCATTCGCCGCACAGACAAGCTCGTGGAACTCACGCCGATGATCTGAAGACGACGACGATGATGGCGACGAGCCTGATCCTTCCATCGACGGGGTCATGGCACAATGAGCATGAGATGGCCCTCCTGAGGCCACCGCATCATGGGAGGCAGCCCTGCGAACATTTACGATTAATACAGGTTAAAATTTCAAACTTGAACACCCCGAATGCACTTACCCCTTATCGCATAGGCAAGCACGAAGACGCAGCAACTGCCCACCGGCATCCGACGACTCCTCTAATGGCCACTGCTGTGGAGGTAGTTAGGGACCGACGGGTTTGACGACTAATGATTTATGGGACGTCTCTTGATGAGGCACAGCCAAACTCCACATTGATTAGGGAGGATATCGGGTCTCGCTTGAATTACCCACTGACCCCAATGAGGCGCACCGCTCTGACCACATGGTTACGGTGGACATGCCTCTCCCCACGTGGGGCGAGACCAAACCTGCCTATAACAGGGTGACACGACCTCTCGAAGCTGGCAAAGACACTGAGGGAAAAATGGAGTCAAATTCCCATGACCCCATAAGGAGTTAGGGCCTAGCCTCAACCAACACGACCCAGCGTCCCAGGTCCAAGACCTAAGGCCAGCTCCTTAGACTCATAAACCGTCAGAGGTCCGCAACCTCTTCGGTAGAGATTGACAAAGCAGACGACTGGGATGACACAGTAGTGTCTTCCTCGCGATGCGATGCGTAGCCCAAAGCATGATCATGGCTCGCTCATGTGGAAGAAACAAAAAGGTCCAAGACCTACAAGCCAGCACACGGTCATAGAAATCCCCATGATCGCTCAAGAAGGGGTCAGGGAAACGACTCTGACTAATGGGCCTGGGGGCTCGCCAAGCCTACAAAGGTAGAGCAACCACTAGGGTCAGGCATCACCTCAACGGTGATGCCAATTGACAACCCTAGGCAGAATGATGCAAAGGAAACAAGGGAAACAAGTGCCCCCCATTCCTTTGCAGACATCACGACCTTGGGGACCACACGTAGGGGAACTGCAGCCACCCCTTCAGCAACAAAGGGAGGCCAGCCACCACTAGCGGTGGCAGTGTAGCCACATCACCTTCCTGCCTCATCCAACGTGGGAAGCATGATAGTACAACGTTGCTTTGGCCTCCACCCTCTCAGCGAGTAGTCTCAAGTATACACCAGACAATTCCTCGATGGGACCCCAACATAGCACTAGACCACACACGGGAGTCAGGGAGGAACCGGCAACACTGCCAGCCATCGCACATTTTAAGCACACGAACCACCAAGGTTCAGGGCAAGAAAAGGCAACGAGATAGCAAACCAATGTCACGAATGACCCGACTCGGTAGTCACGCTATCTCGTACCCCCTGCATGCAAATCTCTTTTTAGCACCAGTGGTATAAAGGGAACTTCTGGCCACCGCAGACGACCCCTAGTGGGACGCGCAATGAGAACCACATGGTTCTCCTCAAGCTTTTCTCTCCCATTTCCTCACTTCCTCAGCAGCTAGCCATTCGGGGAGGCAAGGAACAATTTATAATCACAGGCATGAGTGGTTCAAACGATAGGAAGGCCTCCATTTGTCAGCTATGGGTAGGCTGAGCAGCCTGAGACCCCCGTGCCACATGGCGAACAAGGGGAGGCCACAGCCAATGTCAGGTGCTCATGAGAGGTCAAGGAAATTGAGACCCTCACAAAGGCAGGGCCAGTGCAGCATCGACGATACCGCTCGACCACGCCTAGATCATGAACCCCGATATGTAGCACACTAACACTGCAGGCTCAGCAGTCGCATACAACGTCATCAGGGTGACCTGATGGAGTGGAGCGTAACGGCCACCTACCTCATTGAACACACCAGCCCGCCAAGGGATCGAGCAATGAAGCTTGAACAAGCCATGACTATGAACCCACACTCAACCTGCACACATCTCAGCGCTTTCATGATCCCTTCATGATCGTAAAAACGCTCGGGGCTGCTGTCGAAATTATGATCCCTAGGTGTCTCAAGGCACCGATTAGTTAACAGGCCAAGCAACCCATGATACATCGGCTAGCGAAGGCCCGAACGACCAAGGCCTAGCTGAGCCAAGTGAACCAGACTGGACGCCAAGGCCAGGGTCAGCCACGACCCCTCCCTTCTGCCTTAGCCGCACAACGCATAAGAGACTCATGGCCTCTCCATTGTCTTGACCCCTAGGAGGAACGCAGAGAGGACAAGCCTAGCCAAGCATGCCCGCTCTGACAAGAGTAGACACGCTGCACTGACTCCATAAGGACTGAGAGGACAACGGTCGCCTCAGTCCGATCCGACGCCATCCCTATGCCACGCAGCGCAGACAAGACAACACCCCATGACGGTGGCCACTAGTATGGAGACCCACCATCTAAATACGGTCCAACAAGACACATTTATGATTCTACCCACCATGGGATGGGATCCACGGCGGAGGCTTTGACTTAGAGGCCATCTAAACCAATGGGTGCCACGACCACGAAGCTTGGGATCGTGGCCTCTCACTCCACAAGCTAACCGGACACTTGGCGACCTAGGGACGGCCACCAACTCCTATATGGCGCCCCCAGAACATTAGGAGATGACAAAGACCACGTCACACAGGACGGCTGGCAAACCACAACTGTGCCAATAGTGCCACCATGGCCGGCACAGTAGCACCACGCCACATCTTACCGTGACATGGTCACAAGACCATGACGACAACCATGCCTGACGTGTGCCATAAGACAACGTAACTTGCAAGCCAAGCTAGCTAGGCCTCTCCCTTAGGCTCAGGACCCCTCGGTCAGGAGAACCTTCTTCTTTGTACATGTCCTGGCCCCAAACTCTATATAAGAGTAGCCAGGGCATCCTTCCCAAGGGGATCTACATCTTCAAGACATTCACACTATAGTAGGGCTCCTGATGCTTCCCTTCAGGCAGTACATCTCCTGGCTCTAGCTTTCCTACCTCTTCCACCATTCTTGCATCCCCCATTGTAAGAACTTCAGAGCATTCAAGCGAGGAACACGCACTCGATCATCTCTGAGACTGGACGTATGGCTCTGTCCTGAACCAGTATAAATCCTCGTGTCTTTTGGATGCTACCATCATCTTCCTAGAGTAGCGCGGCAATCGTATAAGTTTATTAGTCCAGTTTATAAAACACCGATAGGTGCTCACCGGAATTTCATTGTGCCACTGAAAAGCTCTGGTGCTACCATTCCAAACCTTCGGTGCTCACTGCAAGAGCATTATAGCTATTTCCAATGTCTAGTTTACATGGCATCATCGAAAAGCTCTGGTGCTACTGTTCAAAAGCTCGGGTGCTCATAGAAAAGTTGTTAGTGGCTAGTAATGGCTAGTTTATTTTGAGTATTGGGGCTACATATACCCCATTGCTCAACCATTTGAAGTGTGCTACAGCTGATGGAAGTGTGTGGAGAGTTGAGGCTCATCCATTTGTGCTTTAGCCACCAAAACTGCTTAGGGAAATATTAGGTGGATAGTGTAGGTGCTTTTGCGAAGTGCTTAGGCTAATTAGACCATTGCTAAAAGCGTTTGATCTAGATTTAGGCCTAGTGTTATTGAGGTTTGCATACCTCTTGCTTGCTCAGTGCTTGCGTGCATCATTGTTGTATTTGGAGGGGTTTGTAGTCTTGCGAGATCACTGCAACTGTGTTTATGGTGCGGATACCATCAGTGTACCGGAGGAAATGAGGCTTGCGGCATTTTGACTGGAAGCTCGATAGTGAAGACAACAAGGAACGGTTCAAGAGAGACCACCTTAGAAACCCACTTGCGCGTGAGAAAGACCCAGAGGCTATCCACAGAGTTACCCGATCAGGAGCTTTGCCCTTTAGATGGGCTTCAACGAGAACTAGGGGCAAGCGTGAGCTTCATGATACCTCGGTAAAAATACTAGTCATCGATGGCAGTTTGCATCTCTATCTCAATTAAGCTTCCACACTTTAATTTGTGCACCTAGGTTGTATTCTTAATATTCTAGATTAGCTTGCTATGCTAGTTGATAGGATTAGAACCTAGGTTGCATAACTCTTTGCAGTAGAGATAGCAATATACTTAGTAAAACCTTAGTTGCACATCTAAATAAATTACTTTACTGCATAGATTTTGATAAGTGAAAATTAGAGGTCAAGTTTAGAGTAGAAGTTTTTAGAAAGCCTAACTCAAAACCCACCCCCTCTTAGACGTCACGGTCCCTACAGGTGCTTCTATACATTGAATAACTATAAACTGCTGCAAATAATATAAATGTGATTAATATTGATCTATTTTGGAGAAGCAATCAAATCTTCTTATAGTAATGCATTAATCAAGTCAACATTTACCCCTCCATCCTCAAATATAAGTTATATATCATACAAAAAGTCTACGACATATTAATTAATAGGGTAAAGCAAATGACACTCTCATAATCTAAAGAGATCATGTAATTATCATATTTGGGTAGATAGACATTAACAATTGGTACTCATGTGAAGAATTATGATGCCCTATCTAAGTGATGTGGGGGTTATCTCACCTAGAATCTTTTACCATCTGGAATAAATTTGAAATGATTGGGTTTCGCTACCTTACATAGATTTCATAATGAAGAGCGTAGCAAAAGAAAAAAAACTTCTTTGTATCCTACTATATAATAGTCTAGACCAATATTTTTGGCACAAATGAGAGCAGAGATGAGAAATCATGCAGCAATATAAGGTCGTCGATATGAGTTGGGAAATGCGTATTCTCATTAAATACAGTAGGTAGTAAGTCCAACTCGTATCGATTCAAGCTTGATCACTTTTTTGAAGGACGATTTGGCATACACCACTTCAGGACACGAAACACTTAAGCACGCCACAAATAGTAGGTGAATCGAGGAAAGATTAGTTTAACAGAAAAAAAAGGCAATGCCTTAACAATAAGCATTACTAGTAGATGAAACCAAATTATTTGAATCCAAAATGGAAAGATGAAAAAAAAATCCATATAGATCTTGTATCCCTTTTCATGAGAAAGGATCTAGCTACTAAACGTGGCAGCCTTCCATTGGCCGAGGACGTTTATATAAGCGCACTGGTCCTTCTTGGCCCTTCTCACGAGTCCTCTTCTCCCTCCAATACCAAAAAGTATACTTCGATCGCCATGGGTCGTACCTTCTCCTTCCACAATGCAACAAGCACGGCGATGGTGCTCCAGCTGGCACTGTTCTTTTCATCGGCCGTGGCGGGGAGCGACCCGCTGTTCTCGTGCGGCCCGTCGTCGCCGTCGCGGGCCTACCCTTTCTGCGACCGTTCGCTCCCCGCGGCGCGGCGCGCGGCGGACCTGGTGTCGCGGCTGACGGTGGCGGAGAAGGTATCGCAGCTGGGCGACGAGGCGGCGGGGGTGCCGCGGCTGGGCGTGCCGCCGTACAAGTGGTGGTCGGAGGGGCTGCACGGGCTCGCCTTCTGGGGCCACGGCATGCGGTACAACGGCACCGTCACCGGAGTCACCAGCTTCCCGCAAGTGCTGCTCACCACCGCCTCCTTCGACGACGGCCTCTGGTTCCGTATCGGCCAGGTATGTACGTACGCATGCGATGCGCCTACTAACATACCACGTCGACGTACCGTATATGCAGCATGTGCGTGCATTGCACTATAACATCGATAGCTAGAGGAAGATACTCACAGCATGCACGTATATTCAGTTTTTTAATACAAGCACACGTCTCTATCCCTGTGATGTGAATGTCTGAGAGAGATTAGGCACGGCAATGGGCGGTTGGTACTTCAGTCACCGCGGCCTTTACTTCAGGATCCAGATTAGATATATATAAATTATAAAACCAGAAAGCTAAGATTCTAGAGCTAGGATTAGTCTGCAAGTCAAATGTTCAGATACGCAAAATCAAAGACTAGAAACGAAATATCATAAAATTCATGGATGTCACTGCAAACAGAGACGGAGCCAGCGGTGGGGCAGCCGGGGCTTGAGCCCCCCTACCGCCGATGAGCCCTTGGAGGCGCCCCTCAGCCCCCATGAAAATTTCTGCCATGGGAGGGAGGAAGGAGGGGCTGGACACAAGGAACCAAGGTTGAAGACAAGATCTCTTCAGTTCAGCCCTCCCTAAAATATTTCCTGGCTCCGTCCCTGAGTCTGCAAACATTTAGGCGCCATTTGGATAGGCATTCCCGGCCATTCTAGGCCAGGATTAGTTTCAGGTCGGTACAAATTATCGAACTGTTCCAGGTCCAGAATAGTTCCAGGCCGTTCCTGGCTTCAAACGAACGATGCCTTAATTGGTGCGTCATTTTCATATATATTATCTATATCTACGGAATGTTTCCGCCTTTGGTACAGTAAGATAGTGTGGGTCACATCCTTATGTCATACTCCTTATATATATATATATATATATATATATATATAACTCTCACTTTTTTAGAGTCACAAACAATGAATGAAAGTATAAAAAATACTAATATTTACATTAAATTATTAATCTAGTTGGAGACATAAATGTCAATACTATTTACTATAAACTTAGTTCAATTTGAGCTAGTTACAAGACTTGCACAAATCGTATAGTTACATTCTTTTCTGGACAGAAGGAGTATCGTATATTTTGAAAATTGACAACTATATATGCATGCAAAACTCTACTTACTTGCAACTTTTCATTGAACTAGCATGCTGAGTTGTACATACGCATGTTTTTTCCTTGTGGTAAATTAAATTGGACATGTGTTGTGTATTTTATTTAATCTTAACTAAATGTATGTGTGTAAATTAAATTGGCCGTACGGACTATACTGCCAAAATGGCGGCTGTAACCTCCGCCGTACGGCCACAGGGCAAAGACAGCACATTAACAGTGAAAGGTAGGTAGAGGATGAGAGGTGTAGTACGTTCAGAATATGACTCTGATTGGTCGCAGGTGTAGTACGATATGCGGTGGTTGCAAAGGTACGCGTCTTCGCACTACACAGTCTACACTCGCCTAGTGGCTAGTGCAGTACGCTCTGATAGATCGAGCACGCCCCTGCTTTAGTTTCGGCCAGCACCGATTCATTGATTGGTGTGGCAACCAATGCAACTGTTACAGCTTCACTGATCTCACACCATTCGTGCGCTGGGGCTCGCTGGATGATCTTGATCCAGCTTGATTGATGGTATAATATACGATCTGGTAGCACAGTCGAATAATCGAATACAGATGGCGATATATGTCGTCCCAACAATAATCGGTATGACTTACTGCAGAACAGGGTAAGGACTCCTTTGGTTCCCGGGAACCGTTTCCTAATTACTAGCCGGATTGTTTGGCTAATTTATATAACCTTTGACTAGCTGGAATGATTCTAAAGTGAAATAGTTTTTTGTTTTTAGAAAAAAAGGACAGGAAGAAGCAATGCCTCAGTTATTTTGTTCGTAACGTTCTGACTTCAGATTACGTGAAATATATAGGTAAACACGACACCACTTTGCATCCTGTTGTCGTCAACCTAAAGCAGATAGAGAAATGTCGTTAGTGCGTTCGAACCATGACACACAGTACTGTTTTCCATTCAGGGCCGCATGCAGATGCATGTGCCTGTCTTTGTCACGTTGCTTTGCACCCGCACCCTCCATGATCGATCCATCGTTCGGAATGCGCGTACATAAATGAGGGAACATCAGTACGTACAACTCACACCTATCGGTTACCCACTTTAACAATTTCCAAAGTGGCAATCACCAACTTGTTGAGCGTGCAACCGAAGCATGTCCTACGGTCCTACTACTCTTCATGGAATGATCACGCGCCAAGTTGGCAGCATTTGTTGTTGTTCGTTCGCTAATCGCTACAGAGATTTGCTGCGTCCTGCCATGGTAATGTGAAAATTGGGATGTTCATCGTGCAGGCCATCGGCCGGGAGGCACGGGCGCTGTACAACCTGGGGCAGGCGGAGGGGCTCACCATCTGGTCACCGAACGTGAACATCTTCCGGGACCCGCGGTGGGGCCGCGGGCAGGAGACCCCCGGCGAGGACCCGGCCGTGGCCAGCAAGTACGGCGTCGCCTTCGTGAGGGGCATCCAGGGCAGCACCCCCGCCGGCGCGGCCGCGCCGCTGCAGGCCTCCGCGTGCTGCAAGCACGCCACGGCCTACGACCTCGAGGACTGGAACGGCGTGGCGCGCTACGACTTCGACGCCCGGGTGACGCTGCAGGACCTGGCCGACACGTTCAACCCGCCGTTCCAGAGCTGCGTCGTCGACGGCAAGGCCAGCTGCGTCATGTGCGCCTACACGGGGATCAACGGCGTGCCCGCCTGCGCCAGCTCCGACCTGCTCACCAAGACGTTCCGAGGCGCCTGGGGCCTCGACGGCTACGTGTCCTCGGACTGCGACGCCGTGGCCATCATGCACGACGCGCAGCGGTACGTGCCCACGCCGGAGGACACCGTCGCCGTCGCCCTGAAGGCTGGTAAGTTGTTCACATGATAAACTGCCAGTGCCGAGGAACTTTAATCAGTACGAGACACTGCACTAATGTGACGTGACTTTAATTTATATAATTTCATTCAGGACTGGACTTGAACTGTGGGACCTACACACAGGAGCACGGCATGGCCGCGATCCAGCAGGGCAAGATGACGGAGAAGGACTTGGACAAGGCGCTCACCAACCTCTTCGCCGTGCGGATGCGGCTCGGCCACTTCGACGGCGACCCGCGCGGCAACGCGCTGTACGGCCGCCTTGGCGCCGCGGACGTGTGCACCGCGGACCACAAGAACCTCGCCCTCGAGGCGGCGCAGGACGGCATCGTCCTCCTCAAGAACGACGCGGGCATCCTCCCGCTCGACCGCTCCGCGGTGGGCTCCGCGGCCGTGATCGGGCACAACGCCAACGACCCACTCGTGCTAAGCGGGAACTACTTTGGCCCCGCGTGCGAGACCACCACGCCGCTCGAGGGGATCCAGAGCTACGTCAGGAACGTGAGGTTCTTGGCCGGGTGCAGCTCGGCGGCCTGCGGCTACGCCGCGACGGGCCAGGCGGCCGCGCTGGCGAGCTCGTCGGAGTACGTGTTCCTGTTCATGGGGCTCAGCCAGGATCAGGAGAAGGAAGGGCTGGACAGGACGAGCCTGCTGCTCCCGGGCAAGCAGCAGAGCCTCATCACCGCCGTCGCCAGCGCGGCCAAGCGGCCGGTGATCATTGTGCTGCTCACGGGCGGCCCCGTGGACATCACGTTCGCGCAGTCCAACCCCAAGATCGGCGCCATCTTGTGGGCAGGCTACCCAGGCCAGGCAGGAGGGCTTGCCATCGCCAGAGTCCTCTTCGGCGACCACAACCCCAGCGGCAGGCTGCCCGTGACGTGGTACCCGGAGGAGTTCACTAAGGTGCCCATGACGGACATGCGAATGCGTGCCGATCCGGCCACCGGATACCCCGGCAGGAGCTACCGCTTCTACCGGGGCAGGACCATCTACAAGTTCGGATACGGCCTCAGCTACTCCAAGTTCTCCCGCCAGCTAGTCACCGGCGGCAAGAAGCTGGCTCCTAGCACGAGCCTACTTGCCGGCCTGTCCGCGACGACCAAGGACACCACGAGCTATTACCACGTCGATGACATCGGCGCGGACGGGTGTGAGCAGCTCAAGTTCCCGGCGGAGGTCGAGGTGCAGAACCACGGACCAATGGACGGCAAGCACTCGGTCCTTATGTTCCTCCGGTGGCCCAATGCGACGGATGGCCGGCCGGTGAGCCAGCTGATCGGGTTCAGGAGCCAGCACATCAAGGCAGGGGAGAAGGCCAACGTCAGGTTTGATGTCAGCCCGTGCGAACACTTCAGCCGAGCGAGGGAGGACGGCAAGAAGGTGATCGACAGAGGGTCTCATTTCCTCATGGTCGGCAAGGAAGAGTTGCAGATCAGCTTTGAAGCCTGATGTATAACAGGAAAAGGATTAAAGTTTACAGGTGGTGCAGAGCAAGTCTTTGGTTGGTAACTTCAGCAATACAGCATAGGACACAAGATGTTAAGTAATTTATAATTCATTCATAATTGCCTCAAAAAGTTGGGGGTTTTACATGTAATTTATTATTAAGCATATTTATCTATCAAATGTAATCATGTTTACCTGTAAAATATAGTTCAATTATTATTATTGAAATAAAATCCATTTTTCAGATGGGAAAAATCATGGTGATCCATCAAACTACACTCGTTATAGTAGAGAACTAGTGGATGTGTACGTGCAGTACGTATGTGTTTATCAGAAAATCATAATAGAGGATTATATAGTAATAAGATATTCAAAAATTCAATTTCTATATATGTATAGCACGTTCTGATCCTGACAACACCAAAGAGCACAAATGACATTTCCATTGAGCTAATCAATGCATATACATTGGTTACCATGAGTGGTTGGTGATGTTAAGACTAATAGTGAACCCCTGAGCTTAACGTGATGGTAAGGCTTTTGTGGTCGATGATGATGTAGGAGCGCCAAAGGGTGTTAGAACAGTTGGTCTAGTCACTCTAGCAGCACCTCCCAGGTCCTGAGTTCAAATCCCAGTGGGAGCGAATTTCAGGCTAGGTTAAAAAAAAATCCCCTCGCCCATCCCCATTCCAAAGCACTTGGGGGGTCACCGGCTCAATTCTCACTTGAGCAACGGAAAGGCCACCATATAAGGATGGGGGCGGGGGTTCGGAGGTTTTCTCGCTGGGTGAGAAGGCACTTTCTTCTTAAATGAAAGCTGCGGCAGCAGTCTTAACCGCCTCGGTCAAGTTTTTTTTTTTGAGCTGATGGCAACCCCACTCGAACGAGAGGGGCCGAATTAACAAATGTCCGGCGATGGAGGTGTGTCAAGCTTGGTACGACACAGTTCCATACTTTTAGAAGATTTGTTTATATGACACTAGTCAAATACATTTCTACTACAGTACTACTCTGTGAGAATCAGAAGGCAAAGCTGTCTATTTGGGCGTAATAGTCATCTTGGTCCTTTCAACTATTGTCCAACACTCAATTTCATCGTTGAACTTCTAAAATGACCATTTCAGTCTGCAGATTTTATTTTAATGCTTAGTTTCATCTAGAACTATCAAAGTGATTGTTTCAATCTTCAAACCTCTTCAATTTATGCTCAATTTTACTCATGAACTATCCAGTACATTTCAATCTTGTCCCTACACTATGGTAGTTCATGGATGAAATTGGACCCAAAGTGCAAGTGTCACGACCAAAAGTCATTCCAACTAAACCTTTTCTCAAAAACCTCCTTGATGACCTTGCACAGTTCCTCAAACACCTAAGAACCACTTTATCTTTCTCCTCAAAGGATTCCTAGTGCTCTCTACTAGGACAAGGACTCCAAATTCGCTAATCATCTCTATCAATTCTCTCAAGTCAACCAAAGTCAGCCTGGAGTCAACTATGGTCAAACGATGGTCAACCTTGAGAATGATGCTATATCTTGATTGCTTGCATATTATGTGCCACTAATTTACTTGATTATTGAGACTTGATGGTGGATGATGTATGGTTGTTGTGAGTGGAGGCTTTTGAGCCGAACAGGCCATGCCACCGATGCCTTTGTAGTGTGTGATACTTGGGATGAGTGCTTCTCCTTTCCTTGAGAATGAGGTGTTAGAGTTGAGGTATGAGGGAGAACTTAAGCTGGAGTGCGTGGTTGATATGGCATGCTGGGCTCCCTAATGGTACTTGTGGTGGGTACGACTTTGTGGACGTGGAGGTGTTGTGGAGACTTTGTCGCTGAGGGAATTGAGTCTTTGTGCAAACCGTTGGGAGAACATAGTTGCTTTAGCCATATGAGGATTGTCATTGGTGCAATGATGTTTCACGGGATTATGTCTATGTGAACGCACCATGGGAAGGGTCCAGGGCATGTGACTTTGCTTTTTTTGACCGAATCATTGTAGGACTTAGCAGATAGTGTTATGGAGGGTTGAAAGAGTCTTATATGGCTAGAGGCCAATGAATAGCCTAATCAAAAGATTCTAACAAGGCACAATACTAGATAAAGGGATAGAAACACAACAGGCCCTAATAAAAACTAATTCTAGCTAGAGTTATGCAAGCCTAAGGTGAGCAACTACCACACAACACTAGGGTGGCGTATGGGAAATGGGAAATTGGAGGATGGGATAAGGAAATAAGGGGTGGGATAGATTTGATCTCTTGTTTTGATAATGGAACATGGAGATAGGAATTGAGAAATAAAGACTACCATACCTACCCATACACCTTCCTTTTATCCCACTTCATTTCCTTTCCCTATCTCAATCCCCATCCAAACGGAGGCTAGAGAGCAAGAATATCACTAAGCTATGTCACTAGAGAAGATGAAACTAGCAAGAAAAGCACTAAGCATATTGTGAGCATCTACTACACAACACTAGAGAGCAAGAAAAATTCTAATATCTCTACATTGTGAAAGTAATAACAAAGTAAGGAACAAGTGTAGAGTAATTAATATGATGGAGACAAAGAGATTTATCGTAGAGGTTTGGTGACTTCCCGGTCACCTACATTCACAATGAGGCAAGCTGAAGAATCGCCACTCTCTATCAAGCCCCAACCCCACAAGGTTGCTTTTTCGAGGCTAGCTCAATCACAAGATGCTCTTCAAGCCTTGATTTTATTAGAGTTGCACTTCACCAATCTCAGGTGGCAATGAGCATTGGAGCATCTTACAACCAATCAATCTTCGGAGTACCTCACAATCTTTAATTTGAGTGCTTCAATGAAGCCCCCACTAGCTTCTACTCCCTTCGTCTAAGAAGAGTGTCGTATAGAGTTTTGTGCTAGTCAAACTTATTTATAGAACATAATAACAACATTTGTATCTTCAAGTAAGTTTATTATAAAAATGTATTCAAAGGTTAATTTAGTAATATTTAGTATGCACTATGAATATTATTAATATTATCTATATATATTTGGTTAATGCTAAAAATATTTTTTTAGAAA
The DNA here is from genome assembly GCA_022457205.1 of Saccharum spontaneum. NCBI lineage: Eukaryota > Viridiplantae > Streptophyta > Magnoliopsida > Poales > Poaceae > Saccharum > Saccharum spontaneum. The sequence goes on along the minus strand of CM039598.1, from coordinate 29,617,594 downwards.
TAAGAATGATACTTTTTTTGACGAAAAAGAGTAAGGGTTTATTTGCATACTCGAAATGATTCAGTTTCCGGTCAAAATCATTCAAATCTGTTCCAAACACACTTGGAACAAAAGCGCTGTTTCCCCTTAAAACGATTCTCGTTTTCTTCACAAGCTCTTGGAACGGCTGTGTCCTAGTTTCGCAATGATTCTCTTCTCCCCTTCTACGCTACTCCCTCTATCCCAAATTATAAGACGTTTGACTTTTTTAACACCAAGTTTGACCACTCGTCTTATTCAAAAAAATTATGCAAAATATCAATTTTTTTATCGTAGCTTGGTATATTAATAAAAGTTCTTCAAGAATGACTTAAATTTGACTATATTTGTACAAATTTTTTGAATAAGACGAGTGGTCAAACTTAGGGTAAAAAAAGTCAAACGTCTTATAATTTGGGATGGAGGGAGTACTAATTATACTAGTATACTAGAAAGCAAGGGGCGGCCTTGCCGCACCAAGCCAGATTGGCCCAGTTTTGATCAGCCAACATATTTCTAAGAATGGATCCTTCAGCTAGAATACAGTATTTGAAGCACATAATAAACAGAAATAATCACAAAGGTACAATTTCTCATAGTCAATTATGCGCAAAAGATTAAGCATTTTTTAAAAAATTAAAGATTAATCGTTCAGTTCACGCTTTCCTTCTCAAAATAGTGTCCCTGGGTGCTGATTGAACAGAGCGCAAACTAGCACAGTAGTCGTTATTCCCAAAATGTGATTCTTGAGATGAGTATGTAGCTTAGTAATATCTCGTGTTAGTTTTGTATGTGCCCAACTTTGCAACATATAAATAACAAGTGATATTTCTAATATTTAATTAGGAGAATTACAAAGTGATGTAGTTTACTTGTTTATTTCATCTGCTTCGATAAATCAGAACATTGTTGCTTGCTAAAATGAATTTACAGTATATTGAAGAGGTAGTATATATATATATATATATATATATATATATATATATATATATATATATATATATATTCACATTGAGGATATGTAGATTGAAAGTTGAAGGAGCTTTACATGAAATAAAACAGAATAGGCCATGCGCTTACTATTGAGGTTCGGTTGCTTGGCTGGCGGTATCAGGTGTCTTATCGTTCGTGATGCTGTAGTGTGAGTCTGACAGCGAGCTCCTCACGCCACCGACATGGTTGATGATGGTCTTGTACTAGTGGATTGAGTTGCCGGACATTCCCTCTCCTGTGTTGCTGGTGTGGCATTCGTGTGCTCGGGGTTTCGGAAGTCGGAAGGACTATGATGATTCCTTCTGGTGCTTCTTGGCCATGGTCTTTGTGTTGTTTTTGGAGGCCTCAGTTGTCTGCACATTTATGACCCCATTTAGAAAGCAAACCTCTCCCAAGTATTCTTCTTCAAAGAGACAAACGCAGTTGACAAAGGAAATACAAGTTGAGACTTGAGAGTGCGGCAGACCATGCCCACCTAAGTTTTAAATTGTACTATGGAGTGAAATAAATACTAATTCAGTTATCACTTATCACTCAGGCAACTGTGTGTTTACCTCATATACAAGGGCATAGAGTGGACGGGTGCATAGCTGCATATAAATTGGACAATAACCCTGTAAAACAAAGAACAAAATTGGTTAATAAGAAGTAGAACTTTCTGAACAGATGAGCTCAATGTTGTCATTCAAACAGGATCCGCTGAATTCGTACTGCACAGATGTCTGTCATCAGCATTTCATCGAACACTGTGAGGGCGTCCATGGAACATAGCTCCAGACTACCATAAATCCATGCCACTACTGTGGCCACCCCGTGCTTCATCCCCTCCTCACACTGCCGATGCATGTTCTGGTTCTCTTCTCGCCGCGCCGTCGCTGAAAAATTAACAGATTCATTTATCACTTTGGAGTATACAAAAGGTAGTAGTGTTTGTCCATGAAGTTTAGGCCACAAAGATGAAACACATTAGGCAGGATAATATGAATTGCAATTACAATTATAAAACTTCTCTAATTAAGAATAAAGGCTTAGGAAGAATTTTGCTATTCTGTGGTATCCTTCCAGCATTGATGAGTTTCATATAATAGTCAGTTCCAAACCTGCTATAATTTGTCATCACTAAAAGTGAACAGGGGTTCACTGCACAAAATCAACACTGTTTGCTTGTGGAACTGGCAAAATGCCCATGCTTCCAAATAGCGCGTTGAACTGGTTGGGGAGGAAGTGCTCCACACTTCCACAGCTCCATCAAATTGGGAGAATGGAAGTGGACTTTCATATCAGCTAAGTTTTTTTCCGAAAACAGGTTGCCAAATATCATCAAATCCTGGAGTTTAGGTTGCTGCACCAAATGGCAAAGTAATGCTAAGTGAGTCTGCATGCCTAACATGTGCGTATTCCACAGCTCCATCAAATTGGGAGAATGGAAGTGGACATGGACTTTCATATCACCTAAGTTTTCTCTGAAAACAGGTTGCCAAATATCATCAATTCTGGAGTTTAGGTTGCTACACCAAATGGCAAAGTAATGCTAAGTAAGTCTGCATGCCTAACATGTGCGTATTCCATCCAAGGACAAATCTTAACCTCTGATTTCAGACTACCGGAAGTACAATGCTATGACATCATCTTAGGGGTTGATTGGATTTATGCTCACAGGCCTGTTGGTCTTAATCTCCAAAGATTGAGAAATTTATCTTCCATTAACTCTGATAATCTGATATGAGCGATGCATACTATATTTTATCTGAAACCAGTGTTCTTTTAACAGATCAATGAAGCAAATGTGTTATATACTTAACGCACACAACAATGGAATTTATACAACTCTAACATTAAATAACAGGGGAAAGATGTATACATTGTTCAGTTACTTATAGATATAAATAATATGCTTTTACTTAATATCAACTCATTAAGATGTGTTGCAAAATACTTGATGTTCTAGATTTTGTAATATATAAGCAATGACAATAATAATAAATAATTGTATTTTACAAATAAACCTATACCTTTCGAGTATTTTATCTAGAATCTTAGGTTTTTCCAAAGGGTCTGTGGACTTGACGAGTTCTTACATGGATAATTAAATTATCTAACTTACTTATTCTGTTCACCTGTTTCACAAAAGCATTGCATGGTCGCTTTTAGCTCTGCTTCTCAGGCCGTGGCTAGGCGCCATGGCTGTTGCTTGCTCGGAGAATGTTTACCTCCGCATGGATCTGCAGGCTAGCAGCCCCTTCCAAGGCAACCAGGAGCAGCCATAACTGATGGCGCTCTCCATCTCCGCGAGGAAGGACCTTGCTGCCGTCCTCTCCTCCACGGCATTGGGGTCGTGGAAAGAGGACATGAGGAAGCTGCCAACGCGAAGCTAAGCACAGGTCAGAGAGATCCACAGGAAGCAGCTGCGTTCTACTCTCTAGTCTCTATCTAGCCATCTAGATTGACCGATTGATTCAAGGCCGGAGCACGGGGCGGGTCACTGGTGAGTGGTGACTGACCTTTTGATGGAGAGAGTCGGCGGCGGCGGGGCGGCCTATGGGGTCGAGGAAGTCGTACGAATCGGGGCGCGACGCCGTCGACGTTGGGCTCTCCATCGCAACGCCACGTCGGCACCGGCGCTTGCCTCGTGGTGTCTGCGTGCGCGTCGGCCGATCTGGCAGACAAGCCTACAAGGAGGGTTAGCCCCTGCGGCGCGGTGGCCCAGGCCGGCACGCCACGCTACCGGCCATGGCGGGCCAGACGGCGGACCTTCTCTCCAGCGCGGTGGCCTGGCCTCCGGCCATGGTAGGGCGAGGCGCCCTCGGCCACCAGCGCGGCCACGGCCGGCTCCCCAGTGCGAGATGCGGCAAGGCCGGGGCGCACGCGAATCCGCCACAGCCAGTCTGCGGCCCCGCTCCGTCGCTACGGGCAAGGGCAGCCGACCTGCGGCACTTCGCCGGTGAGCTAGCCCGCCTCGCCGGTGGACCATGCCCGTACCGGTTAGCCGCGTTGCCGCTCTGCATCGATGCCGAGCGGACGGGCAGACACGCCGAGAAGATTCGTGAGTTTTCGGGCCACGATGAAACGAGCGGAGACCCGATCCGATCCAAGATCTGACGGTTCACATCACGAGTTGGCTCGATCCAATGGTTATCGGGCTAACGGGTGACGTGGCCCGCTCCATCGGCCAGAGCTTGCAACCACGTTTTGTTGCACAAAGATTTGCCCGTGCTAACACTATGGGGTATATTAAGTCCAAAGTTTATTCTATCAAATTTGAAGTACTTCATTAAGATTCAATCAAAAATATATTTTTATAGGTCCAAAAATTGAAGCCATGCACATTCAAAAAGCATAGATGTACTTTTGTCACAAAAGCTAGAATTCAATCTTGTTTTATAAAAAATCATATAAAATGACCAATATCAATGAATTTATTCTCATCTTTTTTAAAAAACCATTTGAGGGAATCCCCAACTATATTCAAACAAAAGACACCATAGGATGTGAATGCATCTCATATTATTTTGAGCAATCGAAATAAAGGTTTTTATGAGTTCTCATGGCTTGCACTACATATTCCTTCCCCACCCACTTGAACAAAAGACATTTTTCATGTACATTGCAAATAGGAAAAAGTCTAGATCACCCCCTGAAGTATGGGGTGGTGTCTAATTTACCCCCTCAAGTATGAAACGGTCTAATTTACCCCCTGAACTTCCTAAAACCGTCTACTTTACCCCCTGGGGCAGTTTTGGACGGCGGTTTGCTACAGTAATCATGGTTTTGCTACAGTAACCGAATCTTTAAAAAATCATAGTAAATCACAGAAAAATCATAAAATAGAAAATCTAATTTTGTTGGACTCCATGTGAGTAGATCTACACAATGAATATATAATATGGTGTGCTTTAGTACAAAGTTTTTGCTGTAGCTTTAAATTTATTGGAAAATCCTAATAAATTTAAAGCTATAGCAAAAATTTTGTACTAAAGCATACCATATTATATGTTCATTGTGTAGATATACTCATGTGGAGTCTAAGAAAATTGAATTTTTTATTTTACGATTTTTCTGTGATTTACTATGATTTTTTAAAGATTTGGTTACTGTAGCAAAACCATGGTTAATGTAGCAAACCACCGTCCAAAACTGCCCCAGGGGGCAAAGTAGACGGTTTTGAAATGTTCAGGGGGTAAATTAGACCGTTTCATACTTGAGGGGGTAAATTAGACACCACCCCATACTTCAGGGGGTGATCTAGACTTTTTCCATTGCAAATAAGATTGCAAAAGATCAATATGTACAACAATCCAATGTAGCAACAACAACAATTTTAACCATAACACCAGACCACATGTATACGACACACCGGACAACAACAATAAGCTGGTACTATGGATCCTCCTCCAACAACAATAAGTCGGACAACAACAATTTTAACAATTTTAACCTTGATTATAGAAGTCAGTGCCTTTCTGAAGTGGATCTTCAACTTTTAGCAAACAAACAAAAAAGTCTTTCTTCGTTAGCATATCTGGACCGAGACCACAAGCTGTTGACGACACACGAAGAGTAGCACTTGTAGTTCGACCTGCTTGCTTAGTTACTGAAGTATAAAACTATAAAACTTTTAGTAACTACGAAGTGCGCTAGTAACTAATCTCGATGTTTAGAAGAATAACCAGCACTCGATTAACCACTAAGGGGCCATTTGGATTCCTTCATTTTGGAGGAATTGAAATCTACGTAATGAATTAGACTATTTGGCTTAGAATTTGACATTTCATAATATTGCCAAGCTCAAAAATAAGCCTATCTCAAATTCATAGGGTGGGAGATGGAAATGGATTATATAGATTACTAAGTTATAATTCTATTCTCCAACTTATAGCACACTCTTCAACTCACTTTCCAACAATAGAAATGCAACATATAAGTATGTCCTTTATATGCCTAACAATAAATATATAAATATAATCCATATATAACTATATTAGCTTAATTAATCTATGCCTAAATTGTAATTATTAGAATAAATTTAATTCCAAGGATCCAAACAGACCGTTATCTCTCACCTGAAATATTGTACCACACACTAAATAAAAACTAAGAAGCCAAGATTCATATGCATTCTCTCTTATACTTCAACATGTAGCATGTTTCAGATTTCTGTCATCTATTGGTTGATCCTAGATCAATACCTAGCTTCTAGGTCATAGTGGGTGAGTCAAATCAAAAGTATAATAAAGGACAAACAACAGTTTGAAGAACGTAGCTATAAACATTGTTTTATATCCACTACTAACATCACAGAATATTTATGGTACTACTATGAATAAGAGTAGTAGGAAAAGAGTTTCAAAATCCAACCTATCTATTTTGGCTTAAAGATAAATTCAATAACTTTTGAAGACATGATAAGCCTCCCAGCGTTATGACCAACAATATCATTAGCAATTAGGAGCGATTTCTGCAATATAAAATTGAGTCATGTATGCGCAATTATAGTTCCTTCAGGAAGGAGAAAAATAACCCAAATCACTTAGCAGAAAAGAATAGTTGTTTTTGGATGTGGGCATATACCTTGACATGTTCCTGAACATCCTTGATGTAGTCCAAGGCCAGATCCAGAATGTCAGTAGTGTTGGTTTGCTACAGTCATCAACAAAACCAGATGCACAATAACCGTTCGTCAGTTTGTCTATTTTGCGCTGTTCTGTTCAATCAGGGGTGGAAAGGGAAAAAAAACCTTGTGACATTTCACCGTTGGGCACGAGCTCCAGCAGTTTTCATATGCGCTTGCTGATCTTCGTCCTCCTCACCCGACAGCGACAACGACATGAATCAGTTTCAAGCTTTTTCCTTTCTTTTTTTTTTTTTGATTAGACTGAGAAACCAAGCGAGAATTTAAGAGTAGCAGCTAGGAATGCAGCTGGTGCTGGCCGCAGGGCACGAACCCCCTCGGCAATGCTGCGTGGATCGCCGCCATCTCCGTCGAGGCTGTCATTCTATCAGGACTGATAGCGGACTACATGGTATAAAGTTTAGGGGGTGTTTAGCTGGTAGGGGAAAAGTATTTAGGTGTCGTATCGGATGTTTTATATGATGTTGGAAGGAGTTTTCGGATACTAATAAGAAAACTAATTACATAACTCGTCTAGAAACCGCGAGACGAATTTATTAAGTCTAATTAAGTCGCCATTAGCACATGTGTGTTATCGTAGCACTTAAGGTTAATCATGGACTAATTAGGCTTAAAAAATTCATCTCGTGGTTTTCAACCAAAATGTGCAATTAATTTTTTTCATCTATATTTAGTACTTCATACACATGTCAAAACATTTGATGTGATGGGGTGAAAAATTTTTAGATGGTAACTAAACATCCCTTAGGCCGTCTCCAATGCACCACCCTGGCGTGCTACCCCAAGTGCCACATCTATGTTTGTTGTCCATGTCACGTCCCTTATTAGCCTCATAGTGTGTCAGAGATGCTTGCAGAAGAGCTGATATCCTCGACTGACAAAAGAACGAGGCATACGCTAGGGAGAGCGTTGCAGCAAACAGACGCCTAGATCATGACATCACTTCTCTGCAGGACCACTCCCCACGAGGCAATGCACCAATCAGTGAACAGGAAGCGGAAAGCGGAAGGGGATAGTAAAATCAACTTTACAGGAAGCGGAGGGGACCAGTAAAGAAATACCGTAGCTGCTTTGGGAGAATAGTGGCTTTAAATGACTCCTGTCTAGCTGGATTGATGGGACTAATACCAAGTGCTGCCTGCGTTGCGGCTGCCCTTAGACCAACCGCACTAGGTACGCTAAACGCGTACTGGAGGAGGAGATAGAGGACGAGAGAGCTGCACTGGGCACGCTAAAACTGTCCGCTACCGCTGTGTATCCGCTATTTCCAGCGTAGTAGCGTCCATCCGCTATGCACTGCTGCTGTTGCATGCGCGGGCCCCCTCTGCTGCTGCTCTTCGGCGTGACTGCGTGAGATGGGAGGGAGAGAGCACACGCGCGGGGCCGCCGCCGCTACTATTTCAACTAATAGCTAAAAATGTTATAACTCACAAACAAAAAATCAAATTAAATTCTGATTGCACCATTAAATTTGTTTCAATAAATACTTCAAAACAAGATGTCACATGGATATATTTAGATAAAGTGACAAGTGGGCCCCACAGTGGATAGAGGATGGTACAGATGATGGATGAATGTGAGAAAACTGTATATTTTGTGATGATTAGGATGAAATATTCTTTTTAAAGGATAAATATAGAGGTCTATGAGTGCGGATAGTCTTAGGCGTCCAAACGTGCAGCAGCTCTAGCGCTCTGCCTCTGCACCGCGCCTCGCGGCCCATACTAGCTTTTCTTCTCTTGTACACAAGCCACGTCCCGCCTGGTACTGCTGGGGGCTGACATGGCAAGTAGGCAACCGTTGCATTTTTGATAAAAAAATTTCTTCACGGCTGTGTTTAGATCTTAAAATTGGGTGTCAAAATTTGTGCTAAATTTGTGCCAAATTTGTGTTGAAATCTGTACATGTGTCAGGCCTCATTGATGGGTGGCAGATTTGGGTAGTCAGAGGATGAAAAAAGACAGTTGTACCCATATTTATTGATCCCATGCAATTTCCTGCATGCACTTTCCATGCACTCTGCATGCGGCATGCAAATGGCTCCTTGGTCATTACCATGCGCCACCCCTACAAAAATTGATTGGAAAAAAACAAATCCTCAAAAAATTACAACTTGAAATACATGATTTTTTTTGAGCGCCCATGTATTTGAACGCACATTTATTGCCCGCCATGAAACATTTGAAATGCAATCAAATCTCGAAATTCCTTCATCTATTGGTTATCTAACACAACAGACGCCTCCTCAGTTGGTGGTTGCTGTATCGAAGCAGTAGCCAGCACATAGTTTGGATCATGGTCACAACGAGCAAAGTGTCGATCCCTTTCTTCACTCAACCTGATGAAGTTATGAAGTACTATATATGCAACTATTATATGTGTTTGTGTTTCTAGATCATAACTTAGGATACCCAACAATATCCTGAACTTTTGCTTGAGCACTCCAAAGGCTCGCTCAATGCAGTTTCTAAGTGAAGAGTGTGCGTAGTTGAACAACTCTTCTTTACCTTGTGGTTATTCTGCATTTCGAAACTCTTAGAGATGGTATCTTGTGGTCCTGAACGGCGCAAGGTACCCTAGACAGTTGGGATACCCGGAGTCTACCAGATAAAACTTCCCTATATCGGCAAGCACCTGTAAGTACGAAGTACATGTAATTAGGAAGTTTAAAGACATAACAGCTAGTGAAGTACCTGTAGGTGGTTTTGGAAACACATTTGCAAACTTAGACAACGAATCATCAAACACCCTCATGTTATGAACTGAACCAGGCCAACCAGCATTGACAAATGTGAATATCAAATCGAAGTCACAACATGCCATGACATTTTGTGTTGTTATGTTCTTATGACACATGTACTGATTCACAAGATCTTTGGGCACAACACAGGGAATATGAGTGCCATCAATTGCCCAATACAATCCTTGAAGTAGGGATAAAACATAGGATTGTTCAGTCTGAAATGCATGGTTCTAAACCGTCGGTCTCTTGGTTTGATATAGTCATCAGCTAGCTTCACCACAGACTGGAGCATGTTCAAAAACAAGTTATGCACCATTCCCAATGATCTCTGAAATATATTCCTAGCTTGCCTAACAGATTGTGGAGCTCCAACTATCCAAAGGAACATTCCTAAGGCCTCAATTATGGTAGACTTTCCACTATATGTGAGCCCATACTTTTCTAACAACAGATCATGGAGTTTGTAGAATAGCTTGGGGTCATTCTATACATGTCATAGCAATCCTGTGTATTGCCAAGGTTCCTCCTAACTCAGCCTGGCTAACGAGCCAGCTTGGCTCGGCTCGTTACACTAACAAGCCAGAAGAGGAGCTCGGCTCGGCTCGGTAAATAGCTCGAGCAGCTCGTTTTGGCTCGTGAGCCAAAACTTAAAAACACATTACAGGGATGAGCAACAAGCCAACAGACACAAATAGATATAAATTTAACAAATTTAATCATCGATTGATCCTAGAATTCATAAAGTTTAAAGGCATCCCAGGCTTAACCACAAGTCCACAAGACAAACGACCATTAACATGACTACACTACATGAGTCCGATAGACGATAGTACTGTTCAGCAGTTCACGGCTTGAAGCAAAATAAATTTGACCACAAGTCATCCATACAGAATTCAGCAAAGAAGCAAAATAAATTTGGCCAAGGCTTGACCACAAGTCCACGAGATAACACCAACAACAAGGCAGATTTCAGAAGCAGTCAAGCAGCCATGGCGCACAACCAAGATCCCTAGTTATCTTCCCCCTTTCCTGTTACCTGTACATGAAATTCACATCAAGTGAGAGGAGAACAAATATAGAAATATAATTTCCATGACACTACTGGACATTCTAAAACAGACTTACTAGTTGCTTTCCACCACACTGCTAGGAATCTCCACTCTCAATGTCACCATCATCACCATATTCTCCCTGTAACAGGAAAAGAAATAAGGACTACATATTTTTATACACAAACTTTGGGGTAAATGTTGCTAAAAATAGACTGAACATCAGTACATAACATACCAGAATAATAGGAGGACTTTTAGAACCTCGTATCCAACTAGATGCACAAACTAATGCTTGAACTGTTGCTGGCTTCAAAGAACTCCATAGTCATCAAGAACTCTACCTCCACAACTAAAAGTGGACTCAGATGATACGCTGCTAGCTGGGACAGCTAAGAACTTCTTTGCCATACTCAATGTAAGTGTTAAGCATTTTATATGTTGAATTCCACCTTGTTTTAACATCAAGAGACAAACATTTCCCAACTTTAATAGCATAATCATTGCAAACCTCTACAAATTTGTAGAGCTGACTTGGAGACCTCTTGAAATATTTGATAGTATTCCTTAACTCACTTATGAGACCTTCTATTGGTTCTAGCCCATCATTGGCAACCAAATTGACTATGTGAGCAGCACAACGAATATGAAAATACTTGGGATCAAACTGACCATTCTTTCTAGCAACCAATTTTGTTGATAAATTTGTAGTAGCAATATCATTATTTGAAGCAGTATCCAAAGTGATTGACATGACCTTATCCTCTATTTTCCATTCCACCAAGCACTCAAAAATAGCATGAACTATCACCAAACCAGTGTGAGGAGGATCTAACTCAAGAAAGTTAAAAATACGGCATTGCAAAACCCAATCACTATCTATGTAATGTGCCACCAAACACATGTACTGAACATTTTGATTAGATGTCCATAAATCTATAGTCAAACTTATTGATTCAGCCTCTCTAAGACTCTTCTTTAGCTGCTCTTTCTCAGATTCATAAACTTTCATGCATTCATTTTTATAGTCTTCCTACCAATACATTCATAGTTGCTATTCATCCACTTCATCAAGATATTAAACCATTTATGCTCAACCATCCTAAAAGGATACTCATGGACAATTATCATCTTTGAAATCAATTTTCTAGTGTGGTCATGGTCATATTCAGTAGGATTAACAATAAGACAACCATCATCTGCAACATAATTGAGAGTACCTTGAGCAAGTAGTCGTTTAGCCTTAGCAAGCTTGTTCTGATAGTGTGTGCACTTAGCTAGGTGACGGTTCAGCTGTGAAGTTGTTCCGCCTTCATGGTATACATAACTCTTCATACAGAATTTGCACTTAGCCTTTGTCTCCAGAACACCGAACTCCTTCTCAGATTGAACTTTTATCAATTTGAAGTACTTCCAACAGCCAGCCCTCTTTCCTCTCTTTAACTTGACCTTAGAAGGAGATAAATGCATACCAGACCTCTTTCCTTTCCGCCCTCTAGTTGCCTTCGAAGGATTTGAAGGCACACTTACATCATCTCCAACTTCCTCTGTAACTGGATCATCATCTGTATCGTCATCTGTTGGCACACTAACTGAAATTTCAGCATTCATGTCAAAGTCCTCTCCCTGGTTTTCATCCACCGCCAAAGGCTCCAAGTGCTACATAGTCACACAGAATAAGTAGTTAAAAATCAACTAAGCTACAGAATTGTACTACGTACAGTCTATAGATCACTAAATCACATGTTCATGAATAAACATAAATAAAAAAATCTAAGATGCATATTCCTGTACGTTGTACATATTCACACAAATTCACACGAATCACTAAATCACAGCCTATTCCTGTACGTTGTACATATTCACACGAATCACACAAATTCTAAGATGCATCAAAACATCGATAAAAAAATACATACCATGTTCGTGTTTGTAGATATGGAGGCCGTTGGAGTAGGGGATTTCACGGGTACAGATCCTCGACCTCGGCCGCGGCCACCGCGATTGCCTGTCGAAGCCGACATCTTCTTGCGGTTCATCCTCGATTCAACACTTGACGCCCCCGGAGGAAGCATTCTAGGGGATTCTTCCTCATCTTCCATCACCTGCGCGAGATCAGATGGAATGGGGCTAGGTGAGTTGTGTGCCATGGCCAAACAGTTTCTTGCAGCCTACCTGCGGCGAGGCCGCGAGGGCCAGCGCCAGCGAAGAGGAGTGGCATGCAGCGTGCTCACCTACGGCGAGGGCTGAGGGCCAGCGGCCAGCGACCTGCCCTGCGGGGCGTGCGTGGGAGGAACGGCGGCGGGCGGCGGCTCCTGTATTGCAACTCACGAGATGGGAGAAGAAAGGGAAAAGATAGGCAGACTGCTGTGACTGCGGACTCAGAGTCGAAGGACACGAGGAGTCGAGTAGTCTGGTGGTGTGTACGCTAGGGTTTTTAGTTTGGGCTGGGCCAAGGCAAACGAGTTGTCCAAAGATGTGTTGTGGGCCGAGCTAATTTTAGGTTTCTGGCTTATGAATTCACTGGCTCATACGAGCTAACGAGTAGCTCGCGAGCTGGCTCGTTATAAATCAAGTTGGCTTGTTTTAAATCGAGCTGACTTGTTATAAAATGAGTCGAGCTTGAGTCGAGCCATTAATGAGCGAGTCGAGCGAGCTAGCGAGTTTCGAGTTTTTTTTTTGTCCAGGCTTACTCCTAACCCACTCGTCACCACTTAGATTAGGTGGTACGACCCTATACTCAGATCTGGTCAAATACTTGTCAACATGCATAGCAAATGTAGACATACCTAACAATGCAGCATGGGCAGCAACCTATTCATGCTCGAGGGTGGCTAGTAGGAGGTCATCAAACTCTTCCTCACTATCCTCATCCTCTTCATGCATTTCACCCTCAGAGGTGTTCCTACCTAAGGTAGAAGCTGCAACCTGTTAGCAACAATAACAAAAAAAATAAATTGAGGCCCTCAGTAGTGCACATGGTCACACACATAGCAGTTGAAACCACTCCCAACACACACATCTTTCGAATTCAAATAACACACATGCATAGGTCCAACACACAAACATTAGATACCCATCACTAACATAACACACCCATCACAAACTTAGCTCTACGGACACTGTAAACGATACATGAATGGTTGAGAAGGTTTAGACCCGATTTGCGTAGGCTTTGATGGTCTGTTTCCTTCCTTCAACACCATTCTTGAGGAGCCAGATGATGGCCTTCTCACTCTCGAGTATGTTAAGGACACCAATCCATTTTGGGCTGCTCTCAGTGAAGCCACACTCTTTAGCCAATCTGATAATGAGGTCCACCTGCTCCTCCTCCTCTTTCCTCTTCCGCTCTGCTGCCTCCCTGCTCTGCTGCCTCAGGGTGTCATTGAAGTATCCACGGCTATCACCAATTGCTGCAGTGAGCCCCCCAAGCTTTTCGCATATGGCCCTCACTGATGAGATCTTCACTTTCTTGTGGGGACTGGTTGCTGTGCTGCATAGGCTGGGTGTGCTGCGTGAGCTGCTGGTCCTCTTGCTACCAACGCTAACCGGTGTGGCCACATCTTGATCATCTGGCTCTTGTTGCTCTTCGTCTTCTTCATCATCACTGGGAATGTCATGTACTACCTGTTGCCCAGGGGCATACGAGGTGGAACCATCAGCAACAAAGCCAGTGAACATTTTATCCATCTCGTCAAGGTAGTCAGGCATCCCATCCCTGAGCGCCATCAAGTCTTGGTTGCCCTAGTAAAAGTTGATTGCATTAGTTTTCTTATTTCATTGTACATTATACAATGAAAACTAAAACAAGGCACTGGGCGTGTGTTCTCTTCAATACTGACCGCAATCGTCGTCTTCCACTAGTCCTCAGACGCCTCAGCTATGGTGCCATCGCCGCGGCCCAACCCAGAGCCTTTCCTCAACTTCTGCTCTATGAAGTTCCACTTCATCCGCAGCTTCTTTAACAGGTACTTGAATTGCTCAGTGTCATGAAAAATTTGGGTTGCCAACAAAAACCTGTTTGAGATTTCCTCGTAGGAATTTGTCGTTCCCAGTGTCCATTACACCGCAATAGATCTCACAACACACTTGATAAGCTCAGCTCTCCACTAACCCCTATGGGTGTCCTCCTAAATGACGGGTAACAACGGTAGGAAATGAACGGAATGGTGCACAGTAGTGAGTTTGCATGAACAAAAACATATACTAGGTGCGGAATGCTGTAAAGTAGTGAGTTTGCATGAACAAAAACATGTAGGTGAAGAGACGTATACCCCAACTCTGCGACGGGCATTGCGACGCCTGCCTCCGTGAGCTGGTCCCCTTGCAGATCCACCCGCGTTGGGTGTAGGGGACACGTAGCCGCCGTGGAACGCTGATGCGCCGCCGTGGAACGCTGATGCGTCGCCCTGGAATGCTGATGTGTCGCTGTGGAACATTGATGCGCCGCCGTAGGGCACACATCCGCCGGGCATTGCCGTAGGGTGGCCGCCCATGAACGCAGATCCGCCGGTGAGCGGGCCACGCAACCCGAGGGTACCCCTCCCGCTGCGTGCAAGTACGCGTATGGGAGTCGGACCCTGCCTCACGGCTGCTCCCCTAGATCGAAGGAGATCTCCAAATCCTTGGGTGTCTGACCACTCCGAGGCCGAGCTGAGGTCGAGCACTTCGAGGTCCAGGCGACTTGGTTGAAGATTGCTCGACGATGCCATGCCATACGCGGGGGGGGGGGGGGGTGTAGACAGGGTTGTAGGGAAAGCCGAGAGGAAAGGGCGCCGCCGGGGATAGGAAATCCTGGGTATGGCCGCCGTCGCCGTATGCACCGTCATGGCCGTAGTTCCCGCCGTCGCCGTCGGCACCGTTGTGCCTACCGCCGTCCTGGCCATCCATCGGCGTGGATCTGGACGAGGAGGTAGTTGATGAGGCGGGGGATGCAGGGGATTTGAGAGGTGGCAGCGGCGCGTGTGGAGTGGGGTGCGATTGGGTAGAGACGACGGGGTAAGGATAAGGCAGGGTTGGGCTGCTGCGGGGTGGACGAGGGTTATGTGCGTCCCGACATGGGCCGGACACAATCATGGACTTCCTATCACCAAATCTAGGAGTAACTGTTGCAAATGCAAAAACAGACCCAATTTACAAAAAAATCTGACAAATTTTAAATTACATGCCAATTCCACGGCAACTAAACATAGCCCACAATGATGTGTATTGCTAAAAGAGCCAGGCACAGAGCCACTATTCGTCCGTGACTGACCCAGTTCACTACTGCCTCAGACTACCCGCAGTGGGTACTCTAAAGGGATACTCTAAAGCTTTAGAGTATGAATATAGAGTAAAAACTGCTGCACTGGGTACTCTAAAACGATACTCTATCATTTCTCTCACTCTATATTTAGAGTAGTACAGTGCTTACTCTATAGTGTGCAGTGACGGGCCCCACTAGCTAAATAAAGGAAAAAAATACTATAACTCACAAACCAAAAATCCAAATTAATTTTCAATTGCACCATTAAATTCGTCTCAATAAATCCTTCAAAACTAGATCACACATGGATATATTTAGATAAAGTGACAAGTAGGTCCCACAGTGGATAGAGTGAATGGAGGATGGATGGGTGCGGGAGAATTGAGTATAGAGGAGAGAATCTTGCTGACTATGACGTATAGAGGATGAATATAGAGATCTATGAGTGCGGATAGCCTCAGTCTCACGCCGTTGTGTCGTCCTTGCCTCCTTGGTTGCGACAATCTCCTCCATTCCTCCGCTACACTATCTGTCTCTCTCTTCCTCTTCCTCCTCTTCGCGGGCACGGGCAGCGGCATCCTCTGAGCAGCTAAATTTGTTAGTGGGGTGTACTGCTCACCATTCTCGTTCTATAGGCCGGCCGTACTTGTGATGGTTCCCCAGCCATCTTTTACAGTTAAACCCCAGAAACAACAGAAACTAGTCGTGCATGGCTGCATAATCTCACATGAATCATAAACTTCTTTAGGGTTTTCCAGACCTATTTGTATGATGTATACCAATGTCGCTGCATTGTTCTTGTTTTTCCTTTCTTTAATTCTTTGTAATGCGACTACATTTTTGACAAAAAGCTTCATGTCATTCTAAAAAAAAGCAACAAATTACCAAGGTTGGATGAGGGTGTGGATGTACACCCAGACCACTCAAGTTCAAATCCTCATCGAGGTGAATTTGGGTGCCTAATTCTTATTAATTATTATAGTCTTCTAGTTCCTTCTATGTTTGTTTAGAAAAAATGGAATAAATTACTGGGTTCCTTGCAACAGTTGAACCTGAGGGTGTTATTACCCTCCTTGGTGCTGCCTTCACCTCTGTATCCGTCAGCTGGTCATCTGCCACTCTTCGATGGTGGCTGTCAACTGAGTGCTGTCACTCTCCATGTCGGAGGACTTAAGTTAGGAATCTTGGAGATTCTCTCTTTCAGTGGCATAAGACAACAAGTGTTAGTGCATTGCAAGCTGCAAGCACTGTTCTTGTGGTTTTGTGTCGTAGGCCTGGGTTTGTGACTTCGTGTTGCTTGATGCACACCTTGTTTCAGTGTTCTGTCCCTTTTTTAACCTTGTAATGGCTGGGTGCATCATCATTTTGCGGAACGTAGAGGCCACAATATTTCGCCTTGAAACAAAGCTTGCTTCATCTAAAACAGAAATTTACTGAAATATCATAGTAGATTATGTGTAATCTGTTAGGGTAGCATGAAATTAACAGTTTATTACTAAATTTTAGACAACTGAGTATTTTTTTCTTGCTGTTCCTATTGGTGGCCGTTGTAACTTCCTGTATCTCCTGTTGCACAGTGGTGATGGCCAACTTTCTGGAGACGTTCTTGTCTACAAGTATCCTGGGCTACATCTTGGTGATATTCATGTCTTGACTGCTACATATATCCGGGGTTTGGAGGATATTGTTGGAAATTCCAAGTATGCTATATTTTTTTTCCTGTTTCTGGATCACAAGCTATGGCAAGCAGTTTTGGTGGCAATATGTTCTGGGTATCAAGAAACTCAGAGGTTGGTTGGTCTTATCACTACTGAAATTCTGCGATCCTGTATTTCTATGGAATACCAACTTTTCATCATATTTTATTTTTGAAAAGGAAACACAATTCGTTCTGTCTCTTGTGTTTGAGCAGCTCTAACTTTAATGCAAGAGCTCATGATGCCCCTTTGTTCCACCCCTACCAGTAGATTAGAATGGAGTTAAACCATTTTCTCTTTCTATATTGTGGATGATTTTGAATCTGGACTTCCTTTTTCTGCCTAGTAGATGTTGCTCTATGCTGTGTTTAATCCTCTGTAAGAATTTCTAGTGCATTGTTTTCTGTATTTAATGTGCTTATCTAGTTTTTTTCTCATGAATACAACTCTATGATATGACCTGCAGTGAATGCTCTTTAGCTGAAGTCTTCCATAGCAACTGTGTTGCATTATATTCTGTTTTGCAGTTTAGTTGTTTTGCAGTTTAGTTTTATTGATTTGTATGTACTATATAAATTGTTGAAATTAGGGGTGTGATTGGGTTTGGGGAAGCATCAGGCCTAAAAACCAATGTCCAGAAAAGCAATATTTTGCCTATTCGCTGTGCTGAGGAGGACCTGACCCTCATTCAAAACCTGCTGCCATGTGAGGTTCTGGATTTCCCTTGCAAATATCTGGGTTTGCCCCTGTCCAACAGAAAATTGACCAAGGAGCAGGTCCAACCCATTATTGATAAAGTTGCTGAACAGCTACCGGGGTGGAAGGCAGATTTGATGACACGTGCTGGTAGGGTGATTCATGTGCAATTTGTGCTTACTGGTATTCTAATCTATGTGGCTATGGCAATTGATCTTCCGCCCTGGGCTCTCAAAGCCATCGATAAGATTAGAAGGTCCTTCCTATGGAAGGGAAGAAAAGAAGCAAACGGGAGGCACTGTCTTATTGCCTGGCCCAAGGTTTGTCGACCTCGGGAATTAGGTGGGCTGGGAATAACTGATCTCAAAGCATTGGGGATTGCCTTGAAAGCAAGATGGCCTTGGCTGCAGTGGAGTGTACCAAACAAACCTTGGGCAAATCTGCCAGTCCAGGTCAGCAAGGAGGTCGCTGGGCTGATCTCGGTCGCAGTTCGTACAAAAGTGGGAAGTGGAGCTAATACCCTATTCTGGAAGGACAAAAGGCTGGACGGTCAAGGAGTCCAGGAGATTGCTCCTCTTGTTTTTGCTCTAGTTCCTAAAAGGCGACTGAGTAAACGCACTGTTAGTGAGGCCCTTCCTGATAATAGGTGGATAGAGGACTTGCAGGGAGAAGCTGGTGCTGCTGCTCTATCTCAGTATTTCCATCTCTAGGATCTCTTATCTAGGGTGGAGCTAAATGAGAGCATCCCTGACAAACATGTCTGGAGGCTTTCCTCTTCAGGCCAGTACACAGCAAAGAGCGCCTACACTGCCCTGTTTTATGGAGCCATCTCTTTTGAACCCTTTGAGAGAATTTGGAAAACTTGGGCACCCCCAAAATGCAGATTTTTTATGTGGTTAGTGGCCCATAACAGGTGCTGGACTGCAGACAGGCTAGCAAAGAGGAGCCTCCCTCATCCAGAAATGTGCGTCCTGTGTGACCAGCTTGAGGAAGATCTTCATCACCTTCTCGTAGGCTGTGTTTTTTCAAGAATATTTTGGTTCTCCTTCCTTTCTCATTTTGGTGCTGCAACCCTTGCTCCAACACCCGCTGATCAGAATTTTGATAATTGGTGGAGAAAGATTGATGGTGCTGCTCAAGATGATCTAAGAAGGGGTCTCAATTCTCTGGTCATCCTAGGAGCCTGGAGCATTTGGCGGCACAGAAATGACTGTGTTTTCAATGGAGCTGTCCCAAATGTTGACTCAGTCCTGTACCTGGCCAAGGAGGAGGCTGGTTGGTGGAGTGCGGCAGGGGCTAAGGGGATTTCCCTAATCTCTGCCCAAACTGCAACTTAGGACTCTGCAGTGGGGGGTTTCTCTTGGTCGTCCTTGTAATTTTTACCTGGTGATTTAGCTTCTTTGCTCAAGGGGGGCGTGTGTGTGTTTGGGGTTCTTTGTCCTTGTAAGACTATTTATTTCCTTTTATTAATATAATGATACGCAGCTCTCCTGCGTGTTCGAGAAAAAAAGGGGTGTGATTGGTTTTTGTAAATTAGGTATTGAGCACCCCTTTTTTTTGTAGTACTAAGGATCACAGGTGGGCTCAATATGGACACTTCATAGGCTGCACATATCTTATTAGATACAATAGCAACTCACTGACATGGATAGCCACTTCTTATTATAAAATAGATTGCATGACAAATCACTCGTTTGGATATCATGATGCATGGCACACTTTCAAGCCTTTCTTTGTTTTGTTTATTTCTGCCAACTTACTAATGGGAGCTACTCACTAATTCACTATGACTGAATTTGGTGTTTTCAGTTACTGAAATACTTCAAACCATGTCAATCTCGGCTTCAAAGGATTACTCAAAAGAGAAAGGAGCAAAAGAACCCTCAACATTATGGATCCTCCCTAGAAAGTGCATTATTCAATGATTTTTTGAGGACTAGGTTTACACTCAGGTATATTAACGTTTGAGCTGGACTCAGCTTGCCAAGAGTAGTCTTTTTTTTCTTTGTTTGGAAAGCATTTTAAAACTAAAATTTTTGGATTCTATTCTTTGCTTATGTTGGAGAAGTGTTTTTGGGTGAGAAATTCCTGTTTAAATCTTCATTTCGTACTTTAGGATAACATATTTAAGCAATCATTATATTGGGCTAACAATTTTTGTCTTAGAAGTACTTTTGAGGTACCACTGTTTTTAATTTTGGTGACTATTTCATAGATCCTAAGGTGTATAATCTTATGTCTGTTGAGTTTTCCTTGCAGTTCATCACCAGATACAGTAGCTAACTGCTGGCTGGCATATATGGACCGATTGTTATCTTGTGAAGTTAGTATAACTGAGAAGAAATATCTGAAGGACAAGATGCTAAGTTTAGTAGATGCTTACAATGAAGCTCTTGATGATTGGAAAACTTTGAACAAGGTTATTTTGTAACATTTATTATGAATTTCTAGTTTTAAAATGTTATTATATGTTTGTTGTGCTATATCACCAACACACACTCCAGTAAATTTTATGTTAACTTGTGTGTTTTCAGAATTAATTACATGAGAACCTGTTGATTGGTTTACTGTCTAAAATTATTGAAGCCTCATGGGGACCATATTTATGCCTGAGAGTCGATGCCTTGGGTCACAAAGTTATTCTGAAATTTATCCATTAAGTTTGATATTCACTCTTATCCACTTTCAAACTAATTTTCTAATATCTGCATAAAGATGATGATTGGCTTACTATCCAATTGAAACCTCGTATGACAGGAAGATTGCTTACAGTAATACTAGTACAGACATGGTGTGGAGATGTTTAAAATCCTTTTTAGATTTGCTAGGGGCTTGTAGGCTTGTAGAATGGCTTGTGCATGGCTTGTTGGCATACACAATCCATCTATTCTTTGGGCGTGTTTGGCACAGCTTCAACTCCAAGATCTATGTTGGATCTGCTGTTTTTAGACTAAAATCAAAAGTGGTACCTCCAGCTCCAGCTCCAAGACTGCTAAGCAGGGCCTTTGCTTGTCTAATAACTGAAACATGGTGAAATTTGACTATATTTGATGTTACTTATACAAAGCTATAGAAAATACTAGCTCCTACATTCGATAATATTTCATAAACACTTCGCTAGTTTCATAGGACTCACGACATATACAGCATGATCCATATGACACTGCCTCTCACACCCTAGTCTGAAACCATTTTGGATCTTCTGAACCTTGATATCTCTAAATTTTTGTGGTTTTTCTATCGATTTCTTTTGAAAGATTTGTGTTCTTTACAAAAGCTTCCTATTTTTTCAGTGACATTTTTAGTCTCCATTTTTTTGTTTTACTTGATTTAATGTGGTATGTCTTTGTCATATCCAGCACAATCTATCCTCTTAGTGGTACTTGTAGAAGGGAGAGAATTGGTGGAATAGTTGATTGTACGAGGCCTACAGACTCTTGGTCTAGGTCACATCTTGGGCTAGTTAATCTAGTTTGCAGACTCTTGGTCTAGGTCACATCTTGGGCTAGTTAATCTAGTTTGTGGTGGTCAGGTCTCATCCTTCTAGGTTTTTTATTCAGTGCAAACTATTTTGTTTCTTTCAACCCCTCATGGCTCGGCCTGAAGTGAGGTGGTGATGCTCATGTAAGGGGCCGATCCTTTTTCTCTCTGTAATATAAAGATGTGCAGCTCTCCTGCGCATTCTAGAAAAATGATGGAAGAAGTTGGCGGAGGCGTCTTGATCTGTGGGGGGCGATGACAAACCAGTGATGAAGACATGCAGATGAGATGACCGACAAGCAAGACGGGATGACAATGGAAGAAGTTAGCGGAGACGTCATGATCTGTGATGGCAATGACGAACCAGTGATAAACATGTGTAGACGAGATGACCGAGAAGCGATGTGGCAAGGTGTGCCCGTTGCCCCTTAGCATCGTGTGCCTAGCCTAGCCACACGGGCAAAGGGGTAGATGCCAGTGTAGTAGATGCCGATGTCACAGTAGATATGTGTGAGGTCGACAAGCAGTAGGTGACTCAACCCTGATCGGGCAAACAAAATGGCAAACGAAAAGTCAAAAAAAAGGATCGGAACCAGTGGTAGTGGAGGGTGACGAGGTGGCTTGTTGAGAGGCGTCCTCTAGCGGCGCACACGGCATGGCCCAGCGGCAGGCTCCCTACAGATCAGACGTGAAAGTGAATATGGCTCGGGAAATAGTAGATAGATTCAGATGTGTGCAGGAGGGTACAATATATAGGCAATGATCGTGTAGGGTTTATAGAACACACCCAATCAACGGAGATCCTTACCTAATCAGTGATCAACTACCATAATACCCTAGAGGCAGCCCAGCCACCAGGCGTGGGCGCCAAGGCCCATGGCTGGCCCTATAGGCGCTATTCTAACAAGACGGATCTCGGCGGAGTAGGAGGGAGTGGTGGGGCACGATGAGGGTCGATGGCAAGTTCCTGGTACGGAGCAGCGGTGGGGCGGGTTGACTATGGTTGAGGAAGGTGCCGGAGCGCATGGTCAGGGTGCGACCTGGACCGGCCGCCACCATGACGGCTTGGGGACAGTTCATGGCCAGGCCTAGCCATCACCACAGTAGCAGTAGCACCAGCACTAGCATTGAATATTTAAATGGCAGAAGGCATAGCACCAAGGGTCATGCCTCTATGGTGATCATGGTTTAACTCTCGTGCATTTCTTTCAGCTTCTGAGTTATACTGAACCTTACTTTTTCAGCTCTTGTGTGTTCGAGAAAAGAAAATAGTGACTCATACTTTTGAACATCATTGGTGATAATGAAAGTTTATTATCGTATTATTGCTTTCAATTACTCTGTAGCGTGTACGTAGTTTTTATGCTTGCTTGGTGTTAAGTATCATTTGTTTCCTTCCTTTTCTAACAACAGTTTCATCTCTTTAGCAAGACAAAAGTTTGGTGCAAGTAGTTGTGCATTCTACTTGAACTGAACTTAAGCCTTTCCTTTTCTTCTTTGTCATGGTGACTAGGTCCAAGTTCCCAGAGCGTTGATGGTCAAACATTATCCACACTTCATGGAACAAACTGGATGCCATTCATACCACTCGAAATCTGTATTTGGTGCTATCTACGATGAAGCACTTTCACAAATTGAGAACAGACTTCCAATAGGTGAGCTTGCTTTGTCCTTATGCTGAATAACCTTTGGAGTGGCTGGCCTTTCCTGATTACCTTTCACATTGATCAGTTTGAATATGTTCTATGTAAACAGGCTTCATTGTCACTAAACTTGTCCAGAGAAATAATGAGATTTTTACATATTATTTCTGGGAGCTACTGCATTATTTTTGAAGTTTCATGCAGGCTTTGTTGAATTCATTTAGGCACAAATTCTTTTGCTACAATAATTTGCAGCTATGCTCTAAGCTTTTAATAGTTGCACAATTAGAAGTCAAACGCCATCTTCAACTGGGCTGGGGCATCTGGAATTTGCAAATCACTTGCACCTTTTTCCCATCTCTTTTGCTCACTTCCCACCATATTTTCTTGAAGTTTAGTGTTGCTGCTATTTTGCATTAATATTCCAGTGCAACAAATGGATGTCAATACCAGGTTGCTTGAGAGTTACTTAATGAAAGGAGCATTTTTTTCTTGAAGTTTATAGTTTGACTTCTGATATTGGTCACTTCTATTAACTTCTGTCATAGATGAGAATTAATACATATCTTGTTCATTTGCTTGGCTTCTCAGAGATATCATTCCTCCAATGCTTCACTGATGTGGAAGTATCAGAAATGTGCATGGAGGTGGAGAAACCGCTATCAAGAGTACCTGTGGGAGACCAGGTCACTTTTCTTGCTTGACTCCAAAGAAGGAAAGAACATGAAGCTTCAGCAGGTTCACGCAAAATATAAGCAGGTAATTATCTGATCCTTCTAATGCCCAGTCACATCCAGACATCCTGTTAAGCTGGTACTAACTGTACATCATGTAATGACTTGCAAACTTGCAGATGCTGTACAGCGCTGCGAAATTTGAAGAAACCCCAAGGGATCACCAGACAGTGTTTGATGAGTCCTGCGCGATATATCAGATTGCTTATGGCTCTGCACGTGCTGATGGTGATGTTAGCAAGTGTGGATTTGCATGGAACGTCGCTGGGGATGCATTATGCCATCTCTATGTGCTGAAGCATGGGAGCAACTCAGTTTCAATAGTCCGCAGGTTGCTCCAGCTGCAGCAAGTGCTCGAGGCAGATTTGTCCGTGAATCATGTGCTCTGTTGTAGCAAATATATTAGCAATGAACCTTAAAGAATCTAGTCGTAATGTTCTCTGTTATGAGTTGCGCCAAGCTTCCTAAGGATGTACTTATGTTGCGGCGAGTACTCTAGCATAGTAGTATGTGGTACACTAAGAGGCTTATCACACAGGAGATTTGATGTAAAGGCATAGACCTAGCCATGCCTCAAATCACCTGACTAGCATGTGTGTACTAGCTTAATCTTAGCATGTTGCATGTGTTAAGAACATAAGATGTGTTATTAATAGCTTTTCCGTAGCACCAAGATGATATCAGTTTTAAATCCAATTGGAGCTTATGTGTCTTATTAAAGTCAATTCAGCGAGAAATCTAAACATGCCTCATTAAAGATTAAAATTCATATTAGAACATAAGAAACATATAAGAAACAATTTACTTTTGACCATATTGAATTTGGCCTACAAACAAAACACATGAGGAAAAAGAATTTATCACCCGTTTGCCTAAGAAATTGAATTAGGCCTACAAATGTTTTAACATTATTCGTAGACTAGATGAGAAAAACAATGATAACTACAGCGACAGATGGCCTTTTATGTTCAATGTTGTAATTGATACTTTGAATCTTAGAGAAATAGATTTATCAGGAAGGAAGTTCACTTGGGCTAACAATCTGTCAAACCAAACTTTTGAAAAATTAGACAGAGTTTTAGTTTGCACAGATTTCGAGTCAAAATACACGCACACTACCATGCATTCTCTCACTAGAGAAATATCTGACCATACTCTGCTATTCTCTACAAATAACTCGTCCACAACTCATCAACCTCAGTTCAAATTTGAACTAGGTTGGTTGTTAAGAGACGGATCTTGTAGATGGTTTCTGAGGTTTGGCAGAATACTCTAGCTACAGGTTCGCCTATTGAGAGATGGCAAACAAAAATTAGAAGACTTTGTCAACATCTTAGAGGATGGGCAAAACATGTGAGTGGGGTGTATAAAAAAGAAAAAGCAACACTTTTAAACAAATTAGACGAACTAGACAAAAATACATAAAATACATAAATTACCCTGCTTAGTGATGCTGAACGTGATTTAAAGCACGTTTTAAACGAAATTCTTGCTGAGTTACTTAGAGAAGAGGAACTCAAGTGGTACCAAGGGCTAAGGTGAAACATCTTCTAGAAGGAGACGCCAACACTAAATATCATCACTTGCTAGCCAATGGTAGGCACAGAAAAACTCGTATTTTCCAGCTCGAGGATGGTAATAGTATTATAACCGGTGATGCTCAGCTTAAAGAGCATATTACCAGTTATTATAAAAACCTGTTTAGTCCATCTGAAGAATCGCTAATTTCATTAGACAAATCTCAGACGGAGGACATCCCTCAAGTGTCGGATCTGGAAAATGAGTTCTTGACCGAGCCTTTCACTCACGAGGAAGTCAGAGCGGCAATCTTCCAAATGGAGCATAACAAGGCTCCTGGGCCGGATGGTTTCCCACCGGAGTTTTATCACGTCTTCTGGGGTTTAATTAAAGATGATTTGATGGCTTTGTTTTCTGACTTTCATCAGGGAACCTTACCTCTCAATCGTCTTAACTTTGGTAACATCCTATTGCCCAAAAAGAAGGATGCAAGAGTCGTTCAACAATACAGACCCATCTATTTGTTGAATGTCTCCTTCAAAATCTTCACAAAAGTGGCAACAAATAGATTATCTACCATTGCCCAGAAACTCATAAGACCAACCCAGACGACCTTTTTACCAGGAAGAAACATTACGGAGGGGGTCGTTATTTTACATGAAACGATCCATGAACTACACACGAAAAAACGAGATGGTGTGATATTTAAAATTGATTTTGAAAAACCTTATGATAAAGTAAATTAGAGTTTTCTACAACAAACATTAAGGATGAAGGGTTTCTCATAGAAGTGGTGTGAATGGGTACAAAATTTTATACAAGGTGGAAATATAAATATTAAGGTTAATGACCAACTTGGGTCTTATTTCCAGACTAAGAAAGGCTTAAGGCAAGGTGACCCCGTGTCACCCATACTATTCAATATAGTGGTTGACATGTTGGCCATACTAATTGCCAGAGCAAAGGAAGCAGGACAGATAGAAGGCGTGATTCCCCACCTAATTCAAGATGGTTTGTCTATTCTTAGTATGCGGATGACACAGTGATCTTCATGAGCCATGATGTTAAAAAAGCAGTTAACATGAAACTGTTGTTAAGCACTTTTGAGCAACTATCTAGTTTAAAGATAAATTTCCACAAAAGCGAAGTATTTTGTTTTGGAAAGGCTAAGGATCACGAAGAGTTTTATTCGCAACTGTTTGGTTGTGCCATAGGAAAATACCCATTTCGCTACCTGGGTCTACCTATGCATTATAGAAAGTTATATAATAAAGACTGGAAATGCATCGAAGAGAGAATTGAGAAAAGACTTAGTGGTTGGAAAGGGAAGATGCTTACAGTTGGCGGTCGATTGATCCTTATAAACTCGGTGCTTTCTAGTTTACCGATATTTATGATGTCTTTTTTCAAACTGCCTAAAGATGTGCTAGAAAAAATTGATTATTTCAGGTCTTGCTTCTACTGGCAAAACAACCAGCACAAGCGAAAATACAAATTAGTCAAGTGGGAAGTTATGTGTCAACCTAAGGACCAAGGAGGTCTAGGGATCCAGAATTTGGAGATTCAAAATAAATGCTTACTTAGTAAGTGGTTGTTCAAGTTACTAAATGAGGATGGGTTGTGGCAAGAATTATTAAGAAATAAGTACATTAAAAATAAGACACTAGGAAATTGGGAAAAGAAACCAACAGACTCATATTTCTGGAAGAGTCTGATGAACATTAAAAATACCTTCTTGGAGCTAGGACATTTTAATGTCAAAGATGGGTCACAAACACAGTTTTGGGCTGATACTTGGCTGGGCAACAAACCTCTCAAAGATAGCTTTCCTGGGTTGTTTAACATTGTAAGAAGAAAACAAGATACAATAGCTACAGTCATGAGTTCCCCTTTACTAAAATTTCTTTTAGGAGAAATTTGGTGGGTGCAAACTTGACAAACTAGCTTCGTATTGTAGCTTCCTTACAACAGGTTAACTTACTACAGGAAAGAGATGTGTTTGTATGGGGCTTAAAGGCCTCTAGGGCTTTTACAGTCAAGTCAATGTATGTTGCATTAATTAACAATGGGGTGAGAGTGTCGCAAGATATTTGACAAACGAAGCTACCAATGAAAATAAAAGTTTTCATGTGGCATTTAAAAAGAGGAGTTATTCTAACCAAAGATAACTTGGCTAGGAGAAATTGGACTAGAGACAAACATTGTTGTCTCTGCAATCTCCCAGAAACAATCTACCATCTCTTTTTTGATTGCTGCTGTAACAGAACCATATAATTCTTGCTACAACCCGGTAGTCAAGTGCCGAAACGCTCAAATTTTCGAACTTGAGCCCATATAATCCCGGTAGTCAATCGAAACCACAAAGGATTTCAAACCAGTTCGTTTACAATCAGGATCACATCATTCAACATAACACATCACACGTTACATTCACAAGTAGTTCGGAAATTCACTTACAACACACGGAGTCGCGATTATTACAAACAGAGTTTATAAAGTAGCGGAAACATAACACACACACTTAGTTCAAATACCACTGCCAGTCTTACAGATCAACATCCCATAAAAGCATTAAGGAAAGTAAACTAACAGATGATCATGCCCGAGTGATCTAGTCCTCATCACCCGCGGGGTGGAGGCAAGTCTTGCAGAAGCCCTGATAATGTCATTTGCATCAAGAGGGAATAAACTCTGAGTACTGGAATGTACTCGGCTAGACTTATCCGTCGAAACGGAAAATAAAGGACACCAAGGATCATGCAAGGCTTTTCTTAAGCGAAACTGGTTGACATCATATTTTGCAGAAAAGCATAAGTAATTGGAACTCTTTTAACTTGTGCTAGCAGTTATTTTTAGCATTAACCTGTCATCTATCTTAGCACCTGTACTAAACATTCACTTGATTATAAGCCAACAGTAATAACCATAGCAGGTATAAATTGAGGCATCATTATATCATCATCCACTTAACCATCTGTTCAATTAATGGAATCTACATTGCCGCTGCTCAAGTCAAGTGCTCACTAACCGGGAGCGACGACGATTCGAATCGAATTCCTATCCAGCTGGAGGGGTACTTCTAACACTCATCGAGACACGCCTGGCGAGGGCTGCTCAGGTCACCTTTGGTACAATTCAGGAGTCGCGGGTTCGACTGATGCCGCATCCTCAAGGGCAACACTCTGCCAGGTGATAGGGACTCTAACCTCCCTCGGTCTTATGCCAATGTCCCCAAGCATATCCTTACTTCCGCCAAGATGCGACCTACCCTTCGATTCCCGGCCTGAACTGTATTACTCAGATTCGCGGTCGAAACGACTTATCCGGCCAACTAAGTGTTAGACTGCGTTCAACATGACTCAAGGACGTACAGCAAATCGGTCCTTAAATGACTCGGACGGGCATAGCTTCGCACCCAAGACGTGAAGTGTCTTGCGGCTGCACTATCGAACTCCCGCCCGGTCTCAAATTCATTTTAAGACATGGTTCTATCCACGATAGCCAACATAGTCACTCGTGACCCACGGCACCTACATCTCGCAGATGACTGGAAATCATCTAACTTCTATCGCACTAAACA
Organism: Saccharum spontaneum; assembly: GCA_022457205.1. Classification (NCBI taxonomy): domain Eukaryota; kingdom Viridiplantae; phylum Streptophyta; class Magnoliopsida; order Poales; family Poaceae; genus Saccharum; species Saccharum spontaneum. The sequence continues at coordinate 29,588,569 of CM039598.1, read as the reverse complement.
GGGCTAAGCATTGACACGTGCCTAAACTTAAATTGAGATTTTAAGTCTATATCTGGACAAGGATATATATAATACAACAAGTGTTTTTACCCAACTCCTACAACTTAATGCAGTAAACAAGTAAAAGTACTCAAGATTGATATATATAAAGATCGGGTCAGCATGCACCGGGGCTTGCCTTTCAAGAAAGAGAAAGGGCGATGTCCGGGCACTCCGGTAGCTCGTCAATGGCGTTTCCTTCGCTGGCTTCCTCTTCGGGTTCTCCCAACTGCTCCTGATTCTCCTCCGGAATTGCTCACTCGAACTGTAGGAGTGTTACTCCCTCCGGTACACCTATTGCATGAATGCACAATAAATCTTATGGATGCATAAGAAGAATGCAACATGCTCAGAATGAAATGTAACTACAGCAATCCTAGTGCTCTATTCAAATTACTTCACAATAAGTGCAAATCTCTTCTCCGGTAGAGAAGTACTTACCTAATATACACAACCTAATGTATAATTGTTCCTTTTCAGTTAAGGTCCTAACACCTAACAATCAATAAGAACAACATTACTTAAGGTTACCACCAACGTAAGCACAACATAACACAATAACAAATTCTAGACAGCAGCTAAGTATTTCCACCATAACTGTAGATTCAAAATTCCAAATGGCATGATACAAGACAATCTGGAAAGCTTATAAAATACTCTACAATTTACTTTCAGACCTCAACACTTAATTTCAAAGTTTACCTAGTCGAAATTCTAAAGTTCCAGAAATCTGTCATCTCCAAACAGAGAGCAGCCATTTATGGACAGCCACTTTAAACAGCCACAACTCTAAACTACTGGGCCAAATGCCACCAAATTTTGACACAAGCTAATCTAACAAGTTTACTACCACTTTGGTATTCACAAGTTTCCTAGCAAACACCTTTATCAAGGTCCGAACCCAAAAATGCTACCAGCTGTTCAGAGAACCTAGAAATGTGAAAATTAAATATTTATTCATGTGTCAAACTACTCTTATGACCAAACTAATGATACTACTAGGTCACATATGACATGAAACTATCAGAAAGTAAGGTATGGTCACCCAAGTCATTTATTTTAATCCCTTTCTTAATTTAATTAAATAATTAAGTGGGAAATTAAACTTATATGCAAACTACTCAGAAAATTCTACAAAATTACAGGAGACTCCATACCATACTAGAAGGCTATTGTAAACATTTGACCTAAAGTTATTCAAAGAAACTCTCTACACAAAATTCACAAGTCAGAAAGGCTGATTTTTGCATAATTAACAATTCATAAATAAAAGTGTCAAACAATAGAAACAATATTTTTCTTAGCAACCTTAGGGTACCAGGACACTCTCCATAAAATTTCATGAGCATTGCACATACAGAAAAATTATTAAAATTCATTAAAATATCTCCTAATATAACATGACAATATCATAACTTGAAAATTACTCAAGCAATAGCATCCAAATTTTTACCAGAGCTAGCACAGACATGAAATAGCATACCCACAAAATTTCATAATTTTTGGAACATTACAACTCAAGTTATCCATTTAACAAGTTTGGATTCATTTTAAAACACATTTCAAAGACCTATTTAAATCTTCCATAAACTAAATAGCACATATACATTTAATATTTTTCCTAAATACTACACTTTATCTAGAACTAAACACAATTGGAATCACCTTAATTGGATCTATATTGCATGAAATATGAAATTTACAACATAGCATATAGATCTGTGAAATTAATAAAAGAAAAACACAAAATGAACCCTAAAGCTCTACTGCTACTGGGCCGGCCCGACACACCAGCGTGGCCCAGATCGCGCGCGGCCCGATTCGGACTCCCGCCCGCGCGTGGCCGTTGACAGGGCGGGCCTCCCTGTCAGAGAGAGAGGAAACAGGGGAGGAAGAGCCGCGAGCTCCGGCGAGGTCCAACTCGTCGATGACGGTGTCTCCGGTGAAGGGAAGGGCACCAATGGGTTCCTCTCGACCTCCCACTTCACCTGACCCTCAAACCGTGAACTCTACCAAACCCTAGCTACAGCGACCATGGCGGCGGCGGCTCGGTGGTGGCGCGGTGGTGCACTGGCAAGCTCCGACCACTAGATGGCCAGCCGAGGGGTGCATCAGCTCCCTGGGGCCTTGGCGGACCTAACTGAAAGGTCTTGATGGCTAGAGGGGGGTGAATAGCCTTTTTAAAAAAATTCTACAAAGACAAGCAAAACAAGTTTATTAATATAAAAAATAGCGAGATGCGAGTTTTGCTTAGCTTACGGGGTGTTTACAAGCCACCTATCCAATTCACAATTCTAGTATATTTGCACTCAATCGCACAAGTCAAACCGCACAACTTAGTTTACAACTAAAGCTAACTAGCTACACAAAGTAAGAGTTATACTAACAAGCTAGCAAGGTAACTAAGAAAATAATACAAGAGAGAGTTAGAAGGGTATCACCGAGGGGTGAAGTATTGATCCAACCAGTCAATATAATCAAGAGATGAATTCCACAATACACAACCACCGGGATTGATTAATCACAATAAGAATGATGACACGAAGATTTATCCCGAGGTTCATGTGCTTGCCGGCACGCTAGTCCCCGTTGTGTCCCTCTTCACCATGTGGTTCGGTGGCTAATCGGTCTCACACCGAGCCTCTCAAAAGGTGCCACAAGAACCTACCAAATGGCAAAAGGTTGCAAATGACACGAGCAATCTACTAACGTTGCCTTTGGCGCTTCGCCGAGGTAGGCACAAACCCCTCACAATCACTGAAGGTGGCCAAGAACAATCACCAACTTTTGCCAACGCCTCCAAGCTGCTCCAAGCCGTCTAAGTGACGGCAACCACCAAGAGAAACAAGAATCCCGCAGCAAATCAACCACCAAGTGCCAACTAGAGCAATCTCACAATGCAAATGCACTTGGATCACTCAATCTCACTTCGAATATGCAAAGAAGCAAGAGAGATGAGTGGGAGGGGAGTTGCTTAGCTCAAAGTGCTCACAAGTATGTCAAAGAATGCAAGAGTGGGAGCCTTGAGCCGACCAACGAGTATGTATAGACGTACCCCTTCGAATAGAGCCATTAGGCAGTTGAAAACACTGCAGTCGCATTGACCGGACGCACTGGTCAAACTGATCGGATGCGCAGGTGCATACACCACCCATGCGCAAAGCACGACCGGACGCACTGGTTGAAATTGACCGGACGTGCGACGCTCGACCGGACGCGCTGGCCCCATAACTGACCGGACGCACTGGTCAAGCTCAGCAACGCTCCAGCGAAGCAGCGACCGGACGCGCACGCTAGATGAACCGGACGCCACAGTGCCAGCGTCCGGTTAGAGTCCAGTAAGCACCCAGAATGACCGGACGCGTCCGGTCGACTGTGACCGGACGCGCCACCGTGTCCGATCAGAAAACCAAGACAAGTACACACGCTGAGCACTGACCGGACGTGTTCGGTCAAACAGAGACCGCGTCCGGTCACCTCTGTGACCTCGGTTCGTCTCCGTTTGATTCACCCTTTCACAAATGAACTAGACTGAGTAAGTGTGTCACTATAGCACATGTTTTATCTTGTGAAACAACATGTGACAACGCCTCCAAAACTCGACATTGGCGTAAAGGAAAATAGGCGTTTTAATTCCTCGAAAACTCAACATTGGACCCCAAACCCTCTCTATCGCTCAAACTCCAATGCCATCGCAAAAGTGCTAACACCACTAAGTGATCTCATCATGTGCGAGTGTGTTAGTATTTTCACAATCATTTTTCGAGGCGTTATTAGTTCTATCCAAATGCATATGATTATGAAATGCACACCTAGAGGCACTTAGGAGTTCAATAGCCGCGTCATTCCCCTCTTTATAGTACGGCTATCTATCCTATAATGTAACCACACTCACTAGGTGTCTTGGTTACTAAAACACAACCCTTAAGCATATACCTTTGCCTTGATCATATAGGGTTGCGTCCAAATCCAAGTGTGGCCATCATGATCACCATGTCCATCTTGCCACCAACCTTGGAATGTACTAATCCTCATATGCTACATACAACTTAGGCATAGGATTAGTACTTAGGCATTGTCACTAATTACCAACACCAAACATAGGACTTTCACTAACGAGGCTACTAATGAGGACCGGGGTGAAGTGGAGGAGCGTGGCCGCATGCGAGCATCAGCGGCGGCCATGTCGCGACGGTGCGTGGCCATGTTTCGGCGTGACGGGAACACATTGCCCGGTAGCGTCATCACAGAAGCATCAACAGGGGAGGGGGAAGGTGGGACAAGAGCCAGATGAGCGGGAAGAGCGCTCAGCAGCGCTGGCCGCGGAGGACCGTGAGGGCGGCGGTGCGCCGGTGAGCTCCGCGCGGGGAGAAGTCGGCAATGCACCCTTACCTTGGCTTGGTTACTCCAAAGGGGAGGTCGACAAGGTACGTGAGGTGGTGGCCGGGCTATGGACGTGGTGTAGTGGCCGGTGGTGCGATGGTGAGCGTGCACAGCCGCGGGGAAGCGCGTGGTGGCGATGGTGGCTCGGTTCGTCCGCCTGGGCATGGAGAGAGCGAAAGAGAGGAGCAGAGGCGGGAGTGAGGGCGGAGGCAGCGTCGTGGCGCTCAAGAGACCCGCTTGGACCTGACCGGTGTGGCCACGGCCGGCGTACGGCCGCCACGACGTGTCCACGCGGCGGCAACGGCCTGAGGCCGGTCAACCATAGTCGACTGAAGAAACTGAATGCAAGCCCAAAAACGATGACTGACAGAGCGATTTCATCGTTGATTATCTCCTAAATTGGCCCGATTTAGCAAGAGGTGATAGCAGAAAAGTTGTAGAGCTATGTGAGGACTACAACTTTGCCAATTGGAGCTTGGACTGGTTCGGCCTGGTTTGTGAGTTACATGGCGTCGAAGTGGGGTACTTTGAAACTGTAACTCCAAATTTCAGACTTAGAAATTTTCGAAGTGTTGGGCAGCCCCTCAAACTGACTGGTGGGCCACTTTTGAGCATGTTCAGGTCATTTTCATGAGATGGACATATTAGAACTTTTGTTCCTTATGAAATTGTCTACAAATTTGATTAAGGTTGCTTCTCCATGCAAGATCTCTAAGCTGGACTTTTTAAACAGTCAAACTAGATCATTTTAGGGCTAAGGGCTTGGTCAACATCACATAGGAGGGCATTTTGGTCAATTTGGTCAACATGAACATTGTTCCACTAATGATCCTAAGTGTGATTAAGGTACTATAGGACATAATTGACCACTGTATACTTTGGTTACACACAAAATCAAGCATCACATGCAATGAAACAAGGAAAAACAAGTGAATTGCTACTTTTGTTTCCAAGCCATGTTTCATAAGTTTCATGAGTGTGTTGCATAGCACTGGCTAGTCATGTTTCACTAAAGTGGGTGACATGTCTCAAAAATAAGTTGCACATGTTGCACTTGGGTGTTGCACACTACTCATTTCATAAACACACATGAAATATAAGCATATGTTGCAATGTTTCAAAAGCATGTTTCACACATTATAAACTCATGCATGAATGAATGATGCTCAAGTGTATGAAATGCAAGTGCAAATATGGAAGCCAAACACCTGAGGTGTTACAACTTTTACGCCAAATTTTTGTGGCGTTGTATACATATACTTTTTGGGTTAACACCTCCATCAAATATAGATGACTTGTTTCATAATTGGTCTAAATTGGGGAACAAAAAGTATAATACATTGTTATTAACAGCAGCTGCTGTACTTCTTTGGGCAATTTGGATAACAAGGAACGAGGTGGTTTTTGACAAATGCAAACCAAAATCTCTTTTGCAGGTACTATTCCAAGGAACACACTGGCTATGTCAATGGGCAAACTTGCAGCAGCATGAAGATCTTAAGGATCAAATGATCTCTGTGGCACAACACTTAGAGACGTCAACTTTAGTTTTCTTCGGTTCTAATGGTTGGCTTTTGTAACACCCTCGGTGTTACCGCGTGTATCAATGCACCTAAACATGGCATGAGCATCATTTCTTGTGTTTTTGCTTAATATTGAAGTGCGTAGAATTATTTGGTAATCCTAAATAGCTAATAAAAATGTTACTTGGAAGATTGACGTAATAACCGGATTATATCAACTAAGGTTGGAAACTAATTTTTATTGAACGAGAATGTTATAAAACATATGTGCGAACCCTAAATGAAATGTGAAGTGCAAAGTGTGTAGATGTTGCAACTTGTCTTGTCAAGTAATTCAATCGCTAGCTAGTTTTTCTAGAAGCTCGAAAAGTGAACTCGTAATGTAACTCAACCCTAGATTTAGAGTGTTTTCCAAGTCGTTTAATAGCTTGGCAAGGCCGTGTTGGCGAGTTCGTCCTGTGAAATCCAGTTGAAGGGAGGCGGTATGTTGGGGTTTGGGGCAATAGCCTAGTGTACCCTCTTTGCGTTGGTGAAGGTCATTCGGTCCCTAGACCAATTGTTTAGTCGTGGCAAGGACTTTAAAAATCGTGCGCGTGTTTAGTCGCGGCTGGTTGGCCAGCCGAGCGAGGTCACCATGACGTCGCGTTGTGCGTGTCGTGCCGTGCTGCGCTGCGGGCTCGTGTGCTGCCGCGCGGGGGGGGGGGGGGGCGAGGCCGGCCGAGACTGTCCCGGCCTGTCAGTGGCCCAGCTGGGTGTCAACTGCTCTGGCCGCAGTGCCGATTGCTTGTCGTGCGCGGGCTTCGGTGCCCCATGGTTGTTTGTGCTCTGCCTCACTGTCTAGCTCCGCCCGACCGTGCCGCCCCACTTTTGCCACTACTCCGCGAGCCATCGTGTCCTGGCACTGTGGCCATTGACATCGTGTGCGAACTGCCTTCCTGCCCCACTATCCCCCCTATCTACGTGGCGCGCGGTGGCGTGTTTGCCGTTCGGGGTCGGCGCCCGTCGCGTCCATGTCCGGCCCCAGCGCTGCTTTGGCCGGTCGGGGCTGATCGCACATGCCACCGCCACCCTGCTGACGAGCGTTGTGGCTTGGTCCTGTGCGTGCTTCTCCAACTGCGTCAACCTAACCCCGCTGTGGAGGTGACCGAGGGCTGACCCACCCGTTCCCTGTCTGCTTGGTTGTTGGGGCTGCTGCAAGCAAGCCGGTCGGGAGTGACCAACTTCGGCCAATTGTCCTCGTCAGGGGTTCCGCCACCAAGTGACCTCACTGAGCGAGCTAACCTCACTTCCAATTTGACCCCACCGTGCTTCAATCGAAGGTCGCCATTCCGCCATGTTTTAAGGTTGAGCTCGTCTATGCACCGCGTAAGCTTACCGTTCGCCTCGCAACCCGATTTGGCTGCACCGCTAGCCTCGTCACATCGCCCACCCCATCCTGCGTACCACCCCGGAGCCTGTTTGCCATCTAGCCATCGTGGGCGAGGCCGCGCCGCCACGATGCGCCGCTTGGCTGCCTGGGCACACGTGGCCGGCTCAGCTCAGGTATCCTCTAGCCATTCCGTCACTACGGTTAGGTCTAGGGTGGATCACCGAAGCTCACCCGCCCTCTTGGCTGCCCTCATAGAGTCTCTGCCCTCCGGAACGCCGGCGCCGTCCTCGCCGGTTGACTGTCGTCGGTGGGAGGTCGCTCCATCCCATCTTCGGCCTCCGAATCGCTGCCCCGAGCCTCGCGTCCGCACCGAGGTGAGCGTCTCCCCCTTAGGTACGCGGTAGGAGCTCCTCTCTAGCCGGCGTAACAGGCCAGTGCCGGCCAACGCTGCATCGGCGTGCGGTGGGGCGTCAGGGACCTCCCCGATGCAAGGATGGGAAAGGAGAAGGGTGTTCTTGCATAGCTGCGGTCTGTGGGAATAGTGAAGAGTTTACTCGTGTAAATAACAGTTAGTTCGGGGGGCTAAATCGCGTTTTCGCCGGCAACGTCTGCGGTCTCCCCCGCCTAGGCTACGTTCGCGCGTGGGCTGCGCGTCGCTGGCTGCTTCGTTGGTTGGGCCACGAGTTCAGGCGCACGCTGCGCGCGGCTGGGCCGCCTCGTGCGGGCCGAGCCGAGGGAATTGATTTCCCTTTGTCCTTGCGATTTATGAATTGTTTCTTGAATTAATTTCGAACCAAACTTTGTTAAATTATGATGGTTTGTGTAGCTGTCCAAAAATCGTGAAACCACTTTAGTTGAGTTCCTAAATTCATGTTTTATCAATTGGTGAATTTCCGTTGCGCGTTGCTGTGATGAGGTTAGGCCCATTAAATCAATGCTTAAGACAACGGATTTTAATGCACTCGATCTTGTAGGAATTTTTGTGGCAAACCTAGGATAGAGCTAGCCCTAGAAACTTTACAGTAGCTTCGTGATGTTATTAGGTGCTTGCTGTAATTTTTATAGCCATCGAATAGCTTGTTTGATGGGGTAGCTAAGTTTCCCTAGTAGTGCGGGTAGTAAATCTGCAATCGATAGATGGTATGCATTTTAGTTACTAGGGTTTGGCTAGTTCAGTAGCTTTGGTTTAGTAGTAGCGGTGGGTAACTTAGCATATTAGCCATTAGAGTTAGCTAACTAGCTCAGTAGTTGTTGTTATAAGAGCTACTGTGGTCATTGTATTAAATGTCGTATTATCATTGCATGTATGTAGATCACGAGGAAGTTGAGTACGTGGCCGTAGAGAAGCAGGACTACAAGGAAGTCATCGAGGAGTACAAGGAGGAGATCTTTGTACCGGAGGAGTTTCAGGAGCCGCTCATGACTGACACCTCTAACTTTGCACCTGCCCAAGGCAAACTCCGGTGCATAACTCTTATTTTGAAAATCTTTCTATATAATTAAATATTGTGCATTTACGTTGCAGGAATTTTATGATACCCACATGCATATATATATCTACCCATGAATCTTACTAGTACAGGATCGTGTAGCTGCTTTGCTTAGATTTATCGGTAGTGTGAGTAACCTATCGTTACTCACAATAGATGGTTATTCATATTATTATTACATCATGGATAAAATGATGGAAAGGAAATGGTGACCGTGCGGGGATGTGGTATGGGTATTGCTGGGTGTAGCAAGTTGTGTCCCGCGGCCACGGGGCATGACTGGGTTGCACTGTTTCCCAATCTGTGTCAATTAAGGACCGTTCGTTGCATGGACTCTAGTCAAGTCACAGATTTATTATCCCGAGCACATACTTGCTTATGGGAGCGGGAAGACTTGTTACTCTATTGTCATGGGCTCTGACTCTTTCCGGACCGACTGATTGGAGGCGAGGATAGGTGGAGGTCTTAGCACCGCCTTGAGGCCGGGCCTCAAGTGCAGGAGCTAGGAGTCCAAGTTTGGATGGGGACCTAGAAACCTGTGACAGGAGGGGAACGAGTTGGTCTCGCTTATGCTTGGGGTGCAAGCGAGGCGTGTGTTTTTCAGGGTATCCAGCTGGACATATTGATTCGCGAATCACCATTTCTACGTGACGGTACGGCTTGACTACGCTCTGGCATCGTAGTAAGAATTGGCAATGGAAAAATAGAGAAATGACCCTGATTGCTCAACCCTACTTGAGTATAGACTAGGTGCTTACATAGAAGGTTGGATAATAAATAAAATACGGGGAAGGAGTTAAGGATATACTTTTAGTGCTCTTTTCCACAAACAAGAAACCCAGAAACCATAAAGCCTATCATAATCTATGAGAGTCGGGAAGTATATTTCCTAGTCGGGTAAGTCTTGCGAGTACATTGTATACTCAGGGTTTATTTTACCCCTGTTGCAGGTGCACCTTGAGCAGATAGGCCTTGTTGGAGGATTTTTCTGGTGGGCACAGACGGATTCTCATTGTGTTCTGCTAGACGTTATTTTATTTCTGCTATTTAATTTATCGCACTCTGAACTCTAGTATTGTAATAAACTATTTCTAAGACTCTGTGTTGTATGAAATAGACTAAGTATTATAAGTTTGTACTCATTATTAGATCCCGGGTGTAAAATGTGGATTGTTCGAGTTCTCCCGTTGGGTGTGTTCGGCGGAATCATCTGGTTTAGCTCACTTTCAGGGCACTTAGTGTCTAGTGGAAGACAAGCGTCCTGAAAGTGTGCTAAACCAGACGATTCTGCCACAGTTTTCACAAAGACATGTTGATTATGTTTAGTCAAGAACCTTTTACCAGTTCCGTTAGCCGTACGTGTGGTTGTAAGTTTTTACTTTTAGCCGAACTATGTGCCCGAGTTTGGAGTTTGTAATAATTGGCCTGACTCTATCTTAGGATAGATGAAGCCAGATTTTTTATCCTTTATCTAAAAAATGTAACAATTTTTTCTCCTATATCGACATGAGATGACTTAAAATAGTCTCTCCGCTCAGTAACAAATCTAAAACCGACGGATTACTAACTTTACTAACATTCAGTTGGATGTTCTAAAAATAAATATACATCAGAAACACAATGATCATGGAACTAATGTAGCTATTAGTATTTCACAAGGCACCATGGAAACTGAAAGGATTTCGATTTGTCTCGTCATGGTTACCAACGGCATAGTTAGCTGCAGCAGCGACCACCACGAGAGTCGTCATCAGGGAAAGGCCGGAAGACAAGCTTGTCAAGAGACTGCTGCACGGAAATAGAGAAAATAAGCTGTATATACAGTGATACAATATATATAGAATTAAAATGATGTAATAACACAAAGGGCAAAAGTGAGACACATGAAGCTTACCTGATGAGACAAATCAATAACACCGTCTTCAATTTTCTTGATCACTCCTCTAGCAGCAGTAGTGAATGCCTGCACTACATAAGTTATTATGTGAGTTTTTATAACCATACAAAATTGCAGTGCATTTGTACCCGAAAGACTCTATATAATATAGGGGGTCCATAGAACATCACCTCGTCAACATTTTGCGCGGTTTTTTTAGAATAATAGGGACGAGCCCCCGTCTATTAACCAAGGTCAACAGACAAAGATATTACAGTTCCGACAAGGTGGTGAGTTCACCAGGCAAGTTAAGCAACAAAAATAAACTCCAAACTCCAAACTCCAGCCTAGAGGCTACACCAAAAGAAACCGAACTGCTCGAAGGCAGACACCAGAAGCGAAAACGAGAAAAACTGAAGCTCCATCTCTGACCGAACAGCTCTTCTCAACTTTTCAACACAGATCTTCACAAAGATGCTTCAAACAATCACTTCCAACCTATCCAGCACACCCTGGACGCTTCTCGCTTGATCTTCATCGCCACATCCATCAGAGCTTCTTTCTTCTCCTCCGGGCAAAGGACAACCCAATTGTGTAGCAACCCAGCCATGCTGCAAAGGGGTATAGCCATACTCCTCCACATCTTTCTCTGGAAACAAATGTCATTTCTAAGTTTCCACAAACTCCAAAAAGCTGCAGAAGAACAAATATTAAGAACACCATTTTTTTTACTGCTAAGCCAAAACTTTCCTATATTATCTAGGGTACCACCTAACTGAACCTTTAAAACCTCCGATAAAGAGCCCCAGAGCTGTTTAGCTACCACACAGTCAAAGAAAAGGTGTTGGATGGACTCCTGCTCCTCACAGAAAAGACAAGTTGAATCATCTACTTTTCTCCTTTTTCCTAGATTATCTCTAGTTAACAACCTATTCTTACTAAGTAACCAAATGAAGTACTGAACTCTAGGTGGTACTCTAATGTCCCAGATAGAAGAAACTAGGACAGGTTGAATCCCCCTGAAATTGATGATCCTATATAAAGACGCCTCCATAAAGAGCAGATCATGCTCGTTGGCAAACCGTTCTCCCTCTTCAAAGCTGACGGTGCGCCTATTCGAAAGGTCAGATTTGTTCCCCACGAGCACTATTGTCAGGTGTGCACTGGCAAGCTGCTTGGCTTCTTCTAGCCAGCTTGCCACATGATTAAAAGTCTCCCTCCTGATTGATGTTCATGGTTGCACAAGCATAAAATAATTAGGATCAGTGCCACATGAGTGAAAATAATCGTACAGTTACCTGGTGATGTCATAAACCAAGACGGCAGCAGCAGCTCCTCTGTAGTAAGATAGATCTGAATGCTTCTTGGCCAGCCTGCATGCAAAGTTAAAAGGCAGTACTATGATGAGATGGATATGCAGGAAATTACAAGCATATATAACTCTCCCCTATATATGTTTGTTTGGGGAGTAACATAAGCAGTAGTATCTTGCAGTGATTAGCACGAACCGTATCCCAGATCTGAATCTTGGTGGGCTTGCCATCCACGGGGACGACGCGGGCGCCGTACTCGACGCCGATGGTAAGGTCGTGCACCGGCCGGAACCTGTTGTCCGTGAACTGCAGCAGCAGGCATGACTTCCCCATAGCTGGTAGGTAAGCGCAACGAAATATTCAGTTAGCACGTACAGTACAGTACGTGATCAATCGTTTCCGTGTGATGAGATCATCAGAAGGAAGGGAGAAGCACGAGGAAGCAAGGCAGGCACGCACAACTACTGAAGATTAGAACGACGACGGACCTGTGTCGCCGATGACGATGCACTTGAAGCCGTAGACGAACGAAGGCATCTTCGACGTCGGCATCACGGATTCACGGTCAACAGGCCGGGAACGGCGGTTCCGGACGGCGCTCCCGGCAGCTTGGAGAATCGATCGGCCGCCGCCCGCCGACGGAAGATCGGAGACTGTGCGCCGACCTAGCAGAGCCTCAAGCCTTGGAGACCTCCTGGGACGTCGGACGCGCGCGGGAGATTGGATCCGTTGACCGCTAGGGTTTAAAAGTGGGATCGGTCGTGTCCGACTCAGATAAAACAAGTCCATCACAAGTCAGAACCGGGCACGGTCGTAGGGATGCCGTGGATACCTTGTAACCAAATCCACGGGTGGTATGCCCTCTCTGCTCCTTCCAGCCGCGGGACTCCTTGCCGAGGCGGCAGCGCTTGCCGTAGGCAAGCTCGAGGTGCTGCTGCAGCTCGGTGGCGCGCGCCCACGCAGTCTCTGGTCAGGGATGCCCGCCGCCCGCGTCGCCACCAACGCTGGCTGGGAGCGCGAGATTGGGAGCCGAGCGAAGCAGAGCCACGGCGCGGTGCGAGATAGGACACGCGTCATCCGAGAGTTCACGTGCCCACGGCGCGGCGTGAGGACGATCCCACGCAATTTGTTTCCGTCCGATGTGCCGGCGACCCAGCCACATTGTTCTTTGGGTGATGTGGGCCCTATGTGCCAGTGCTATCTTCTAGTATTTGAGTTTGGGGAAAATTAAACGCGGCCGCTTGTCAGCCGGGGACTCGAGAGCACTCCCCCAACAGGCTGTTTGGATCTCTTCAATTAAAATGCAGCTCTTGTGTTTACCAAAAAGAGAAAAATGACTCGCGTCGCGTGGCATTCCTCGGCTCCTCTATCCTTTCTCAGAGACCACGGGAACTAGGGAGATTTTTTAATTATTTTTAACCCTTATTAAAAACTATTTCTAAAAATAACACCACTGCAATTTAATTTCCAAAACTAACCTGTTTGGTCGCACCAGTCTCCATGGCACAGTCAAACTACGTCGCCGCGCCGCTCCTTCTGGCACGGCTTGCCACTATTGCAGGCAGCCGTACACTGATCGATGACGTGCCCCCCTAGAAATAGAGTCATGCTTGGGCCTTCCTCTCTCTCTCTCCCTCTTTTCTTCCTCCTTTGTCCAGCGTAAGTCTCAGGTGCCAGCCCTCAGCCCCCGCCCAAACACTTTGGATCTAGATTTAGGTGGAGATCGACCCCCACCCTAATAACTACCGATGTGATTCTTTCAATACTCCATGAAAAGAGCAAATGAGATGGATAATACCTTTCACTGTAAAAAGGAGGGGGAGTCTAGGAGCGACCTCGCCTAGTGACCGGTAGAGTAGGAGCCCTAGGAGCGAGCCCTAGGAGCGCCGCCGCTGGTTTGAGCTGGAGGCAAGGAGGAAGAAAGGGAGGGGGGAGAGGGAGGGAGGCCAGAGGAGGGGTGCTTGGGGCGACCTCTCCCAGTCCCCAACGGAGGTGCTAGGCAGCGATGAGGTCTCGAGGATGGCGGTGACGCAACACATGCTCTAGACCGAGAGCCGGTGGAGGAAGAACGAGGGGGGAGGGAGGGAGGCCGTGCGGCGGCTCTGTACCTGTCCTAGCTACGCCTAGCGGGGTGGCGCCGCCGCTACACGCCACCGCGACGGCGCAACGCACATGCCACGTCACCGGGTCAGCCTTGAGCTGACCTGCCACGCTAGCTACCCTGCCGTGCCACATGGGCCGGTATGTTAAAGCGGTTTGTCGTGCCAGAGAGATTGTCATGGCTAATTGAATTAGATTTTTTTAAAAAATCAACAGTGTTATTTTTAGAAATAGTTTTGAATGAAAAAGGGTTAAAAATAAAAAAAATAACTGGAGACGCCGATGTTGACCATAGCTAGCAAACCGATCGGCT
>CM039598.1:29549327-29574063 GCA_022457205.1 Saccharum spontaneum | reverse complement strand
CACTAGTATTAGGTGAGATCACGACTACTTGAAAGCAAGTTTGTTTATCATATAAATCATGAACAACAGCTGCAACAGTTTGAAAGAATTTTAATAAACAATGAAAAACCAAATAATTTCAAGTCACAACAAAAAAAATAGAAAGAGTTTTTGTTTGTGTCCCACTTATACATATTACCTTCAACATCACAACTTGTGCAGGTGGGATGAACTTGAACATGTCGCCTCCAACATAGTTAACGACACCATCAGAAGGAATTTTCTGAATCTCCTGTGGAATGTCCAGCACGGTGACCTTCATGTGCGGGAAGGCCATAGCAATGGCCTTTGCCGTGGTGCCATCACCATGGTAGCAGCAGTTAGTCAATGACTCTATCCCCTGGAATATGCTGCTGAATTCCCGCGACGCAATGTCGACCGCGAAGTTGTCGTGGACTACCAAAGGCTCGTTCGTTTCAGCTGAATCTAGGCCAGGAATGATTCCGGTGGACTGAAGCTTGCATTGACATCTTGTGGTACTCGGGATCCAACAGCTCCATACTTTCCTTGAACAGAGACGCTCCATGCACATGATCAAAAGGCGCCGTCTTGGCGTCTTTCCTGAACCAGTCAGCTAGCCCCATGGCCAGGTCAATGTACCGAGTGGAGGTCGTAGTGAGCAGGAAAGGTGCGTGGTTGATGTGCCCATCTGCAGCGATGCCCTCCACCAAGAGGTAGGACAGGGGGGCGAGGCCGTAGATGGCCATGGTTTCAGCGGATTCTTCAGCCACGCTGAAGACGCCCGACGAGGACAACAGCCTCATGAGGCGGTGAAGGAAAGGTAGCTTAGCCTCGGGGATCGATAGGCTGGTGATCAGGTCAGGAAGTGAAGCAGCGCCGCCTAGGCGGTGGATGGCTGTGGGTATGCCGAGCTCGACGGCACACTTGAGTGCCATGGATTTGAGAGGTAGTAGAGGCTGTGGCGCCATAGGTCGGCCTGAGCTTGCAGTAGTTCAGCATCGGTAGGGACTATAAATGACTGGGACTTGGTTGCCATTGGTCGATCGAGTGGTTCCCGAGTGAGTGTATGTCTCTGTTTTAATTGGATGCTACGTGAGCTAGGGCGTTAATATATAGTGTGGCTAGCTTAGCTACCGTTATTAATTAAGTCACTGAATTGAAAATCGATGACTTAAGTATCCTATATCGGGGATCACCAGGACGGCGATCGGTGAACTTTTGTGTTCATATACTCAGTCTCTCACAGAGACTATCATTCTCACTTCCTAAAAAATTAAACGGTTTCAATTTCAACTAAATATATATATCAAATAAATATTTGTGGTATATAATTAGTATCAGTAGATAAATCACTGAATATAGAGCGTCCAGGTCGGCTTGCCCGGCCGACCGCCATGTGGTTGCCATTTTTGTGTCTTGTTGAGTTGTCCTCTTTCATTATCGAGTATCGGCACCGTCAGTAGAAACTGAAGAGAAGTGATGCCTAAGTACTACATACAATATCTTGACACCAAAATCTGCCATGGGGATTCATATGACGGGTGAGGCGGTTCCCCCAGAGGCGACAGAAAGGCCGCTGCCCGTGCCTTCTTCCTCGACGAGCAAGCAGAGGGTGAGGTCTGCCACCTCTCGGTGCTATGGGGAGGTGTACACCCTCTCATCTACCAGTCCATGCTGTGTCCCAGTAGGGGATTACAGACATCAGGCGTGAGTCAAGGTCTTCATGACATCGTCAACATGGCTGGGATCACCATGCCGGAGAGAGACCCGATGGAAAATTGGGAACTCGTTGACATGGAGGGCTTGATGGAGGGCAGGTGGTGAGATCTCAGCCTCTGATGCTTCAGAGCCGGGTGGAGAAGACAAAATCTAGACCCAGAGCCCGGAACCCACTCGAGGAGGTGGATGAGATTTTGGAATTTTGGGGTCAGCTCTGGCTTTTCGCCACTTTGAAGCCTACCTCTAGGAACCCTAAGGCTGGGAGAGCGTGTGAGGAAAACTTAGTTTGGGTTCGAAGAGACCTGTGGGAGGTGAAAACCTTCTCCCTGGAGGATTGCTTCCCAGCACTTGAGAGGGATGTGTGGGATTCAACTCTGAAGAAATTGAGTTTTGCTTCTTCAATTTGGGGGAAGGATAGAGAGCAAGCTTTCGCTCAGGTGGTCAAGTCTGGTATGGCGAATCAGGGTCACGGAAGAGGTCCCAGGCTGAGGAATCCTGAAGAGGATTGGGGCAATTGGGGAGGGGGAGGTTGGAGCTAGTATGACTACCCTCCACCTCCACAGCCGTCACAACCGATCCCCTTCTTCAGCCAGCCACCACCCCCACAGTATATGGTTTCTTCCCCAATCAGTTCCAACACCCCCACCATTGCAATATGTGTTCAACAAGTTTGGGGCTCCAAGACTTAGAGGGGGTGGGGGATTCCAAGGAGGAGGCCGTGGTAGGGCTCAGGGACAGAAGCAACAAGTTCTAGATCAAGGTTAGAAGGCAGCAGGGCCTGCAAAGACACATGAGGGAATGAAAGCTGATGTAGATGCTAAAACAAAGGTAGAAGCAGATTCTGCAAACAAAGGGAAAGAGTTAAATGTGGTGTGCTATAGTTGCAGTGATATTGGACAGTGCAGTATAGGTTGTAACAGGCCTAGGATTTGCTTCATCTGCCATCAAACTAATCAGGTGGTAGAGAGTGGAAGAGATCTCAATCTACTGCTCGATACTATGGGAGTGCCAACAAAGGTCTTGGTTTCTACCATATTGATGTGGAGGCTAGAGGTGACAGGTTCAGTCACTGGACAGGGATGGACAACTTTGGAGTTTTTACCATAGAAGAAGGTGACATAGATGAAGCTGGTATCCTAGGAAATCTCAGAGTGCTATTCAACAAAGACTAGAATTGGCAACTGAAGAAGTCTGAGAGTATAGCTATACTATGAGGTTCCCTCCCAACAAGAAAGTGGATAGCTTAGTGGTGGGTAAAGCTTCTTGGTTCTATATATCTAAATGAACCGGGTGTGATGGTGTCAGGATTATGATCCCCGGGTGTCTCAAGGCAACGATTAGCTAGTAGGCCAGGCGGCCCATGATACATTAGCCAGCAAGAGTCTGAACGACCGAGGCCTAGCTGATCTAAGAAAACTAGGCCAAGCGCTAAGGCCGGGGAAGGCCACGACCCCTTCATCAGACTTAGCCACACGACGCGCAAGAGACTCATGACCTCTCCACCGCAATGACCCTTTGGAGGAACGAGAAGGGGCCGAGCCTGACCAAGCATGCCTGCTCTAACAAGAGGAGACTTGCCGCACTGATCTCACAAGGACAGAGGGGACAGTGGTCACCTCGGTTCAGTTAGACGCCATCCCTGTGCCACGCAGCACGGACAAGACAACACCGCACGGCGGTGACTGTCAGTACGGCGACCCACCGTCCAAATACGGACCAACAAGACATATGTATGATTCTACTCACTACGGGATGGGATCCATGATAGAGGCCTTGACTTGGAGGCCGTCCAAACCGACCGAAACCACAACCCTAGAGCCCGAGATCGTGGCCACCAACTCCACAAGCAAACTTGGCGATCGACGACCTAGGGGTGGCTACCAACTCATGTACAACACCCCCAGGAGACCAGGAGGCGATGACAAAGGCCACAGTGGGAACCACGTCACGCAGGATGGATGGCGAACAACCACCGTGCCTACAGTGCTGCTACGGCCGGCATAGTAGTACCACACCACACCTTACCACGACATGGGCACAAGACCATGACGACAACCTCACCCAGACGTGCACCACAAGACAACATAGCTTGCATGCCAAGTTAGCTAGGCTCCTCCCTCAGGCTCATGACCCCTCAGTCAGGAGAACCTTCTTCTTTGTATCTGCCCTGGCCCAGAACTCTATATAAGGGCAGTCAGGGCACCATCGCTAGAGATCCTTTTACATTCATTTATTCACACCATAGCTAGGCTCCTGGAGCTTCCCTTTAGGTAGTCCATCTTCTAGCTCTAGCTCTCCTACCTCTTCCACCATTCTTGCACCCCCCATTGTAAGAACTTCAGAGCATTCAAGTGAGGAACATGCACTCGATCATCTCTGAGACTGGACGTAGGGCTTCGGCCTAAACCAGTATAAATCCTCGTGTCTTTTGGATACTACCATCGTCTTCCTAGAGCAACATGATATTCGTATAAATTTAGTAGTCCAGATAAAACAGTGACAGTTGGCACGCTAGGTAGGGGACCGTCATGCACTCTCGATTGTTGTAAAGGAGACGATGGCTCCTTGCACTCTCGCCGAAGGTCACGACTGAGTCCTCCATTCTAGAGACTCGGACCCCATGGCTAGTGATGAGCAAGTTTGTGGAACAACCCACAGTGGCCGCATCCAAGAGCTCACCACAATGAGAGGGCCAGCACCCTCTCTCGTGAAGGTCATGGCTGATTCCTTCATCCTAGAGACTCGGACCTCGTGGCCAGCGGCGAGCAAGCTCGTGGAACGACCCACGGTGGCCGCATCCAAGAGCTCACCATGACAGGAGGGCCAACACCCTCCCTCGCCAAGGGTCATGGCCGAGTCCTCCATCCTAGAGACTCGTACCTCGTGGCCAGCAGTGAGCTAGCTCGCGGAATGGCCCATGGTGGCTGCATCCAAGAGCTCACCATGACAGGAGGGCTAGCACCCTCCGTCGCCGAAGGTCATGGCTAGGTCCTCCATTCTAGAGACCGGGACCCCTTGTCCCATGGTGGGCAGACTCACAGAATGGCTATCAGTAGCCACGCCTAGGAACCTATCACAACAAGACGGCTAATACCACCCATCGGTGAACCATCCGCAGACGAGTCAAAGCAAAAGAAGACTCCAGCGGAGAGAGAGATCAACATGACCGCAGCTCAAGCCAGAACCACCCTGGCTTATCTAAAATGGTTAGAAGCAGCGATCACCTTCGATAGGTCCGATCACGCCAACCACATTCAGCCACCGGGATGGTTCCTCCTTGTCGTTAGCATAATAGTCGGTGGAATGCGCCTCACTAAAGTGCTGATGGACGGGGAGAGTAGACTCAATGTCCTACACTCACAGACGTACGACGCTATGGGCCTCTCTAGAGCGGTGAGACGGCTGACAAGTTCCCCCATCCACAGAGTTGTACCCAGAGCATGAGCTTCTCCTTTTAGGTAGGTTATCCTACCGATTACGTTTGGGGGATGAACGAATTTCCATACAGAGACACTCGACTTCGAGGTAATGGACCTTCCTAGCGTTTACCAAGCCATTCTAGGCCGGCCATGCTACACAAAATTCATGGCCATTCCTAACTATGCTTACCTCAAGCTCAAACTTCTGGGTCCTCGAGGAATCATCACTGTAAGAACGACCTGCACCAGGCGCACTCCTTCGAGGAGGAAAACCTTAGCATTGCTGCGGCCGTGAGCCGAGCCTCACAACTGGGAACTATCCAGGCTATCAGGACCAAGGTCACGCCTGAATCCATCACAAGGAAGCAGTCCATGGGGGCCTTCAAGCCCACAGAGGACACAAAGGCATTGCAGATCGACCCCGAAGACACCAGCAAAACCATTCGGATGGGTTGCAGCCTCTCCGATTGACAAGAGTGCGAGCTCATTGACTTTCTGCTCTGAAATCGGGACATCTTTGCATGTAAACGTTCTGACATGCTAGGAATCCCAAGGCAGGTCACCTAGTATAGCCTTAACATCTTACTCGGAGCCAAACCGGTCAAACAACGCCTTCGCCGCTTCGACGACGAAAGGCAGAGGGCCATTGGAGAAGAGATCGCTAGGCTCCTAGCGGTGGGATTCATCAAGGAACTCTTCCACCTTGAATGGATCGCTAACCTAGTCCTGGTTTGAAAGAAGAATGGGACCTAGAGGATGTGTGTGGACTACACCAACTTGAACAAGGCATGCCCAAAGGTACCCTGCCCACTACCGTGAATTGACCAGGTGGTTGACTCGACCACGGGTTGTGAAACCCTATACTTCCTGGACACATATTCGAGGTATCATCAAATCACGATGAAGGTGGTTGGCCAACTCACAAACTCCTTAATCACCCTATTTGGTGCCTACTGCTACGTCACCATGCCATTTGGGCTCAAGAACGTGGGAGCCACCTACCAAAGGTGCATGAACTGATGCCTCGGTGAGCTCGTTAGGGAAGTCGTGGAAGTCTACATCAAGGACATAATAAAGTCAAGGAAGGCTGACCAGCTGGTCAGCAATCTAGAGGCCACCTTCACTTGCCTTAGAGAATTCAAGATCAAGCTCAACCCTGAAAAGTGCATATTCAGGGTCTCTAAGGGAAAGCTCCTCGGATTCATCATTTTTGAGCAGGGCATTGAAGCCAACCCAGAGAGATCACAGCGATCGAGAATCTAGGCCCCATCATGAACCTAAAGGGAGTCTAGAAACTCATGGGATGCCTAGCCTCTCCTAGCTGCTTCATCTCATGGTTAGGGGAGTGTGGCATGCCACTATACAAGCTCCTAAAAAAGGCCAATTAGTTCACCTAGACGGTCAAAAACATAGGAGGCCTTTGAGAAGCTCAAAGCATTTCTAGCAATGCTCCTACCCTAGTATCACCCAGGAAGGGAGAACCGCTCCTCCTCTACATAGCCGCAACCACTCAGGTGGTCAGCGCGACACTCGTCGTCGAGCAAGAGGAGAACGGGCACTCCCACAAGATCCAGAGGCTAATATACATCATCATTGAGGTCCTCTCAGACACTAAGGTGCGTTACCCACAGATCTAGAAGCTTGTTTATGCTATCCTCATCTCCAAACGAAAGCTACTACATTACTTCAAGGGACACCCTATCGTGGTCGTGGCATCGGCCCCACTCGGAGACATGGTCCAGAACCGCGATGCCTCTGGCCACGTGGACAAATGGCAACCGAGCTCATGGACCAAGATACAGACGCCCCCATCCCTGACTCGCCATGAACACTGGACGTTATACTTCGATGGGTTGCTCATGGCCGTGGGTGAGGGGGGGCTAGGGTCATCCTAGTCTCCCCAATAGGAGACCACATGGAGTACGCCATCCGACTCCACTTCGCGCCACCAATAACATCGTAGAGTATGAAGCCCTCATCCACGGCCTCAAAATCACCTCCGAGCTTGGTGCTCGCTGCCTCTTCATTAGAGGAGACTAGGAGCTGGTCGTCAGCCAGGTCATGAAAGAAGCCTCATGTCATGGCAGCAAGATGGCGACTTATCATGATGAAGTTCGGAAACTCAAAGAAAGATTTGATAGGCTAGAACTCCACCACATCCTTAGACAGGACAACCTGGCCACTAACTCCTTGGCTAAGACCACATCAAGTTGGGGATTTGCCCCCTCAGGAGTGTTCGTTAACAACGTGCACGAACCATCGGTGTGAGCCCTTTAGCCACACGACCAAACGATCAGCGTGGCCGGCAAGGTGGAACCCGCCCTGCCGGTCGAACACCATCACGACCCGAGGGCCACAGGCCCTCCCAGCCGGAACAGTCATGGATGCCCAATCAGATTGGACCATGGCCTTCATGTAATACCTAGCGTAGGGGAATTTACCTGATGACCTAACGAAAGAGCGATGCCTAGCAAGGCGCTGCAAATCTTACATGATCATAGGAAACATCCTTTATAAGTGTAGCACCTCAGGGATTCTCCAGAGATGCATCTCACAAGAGGAGGGGCAGTGACTCCTACAAGAGGCCCACGCTAGCATCTGCGGCCACCACGTGGCGCCTAGAACGTTGGTCGGGAAGGTCTTTTGACAAGGCTTTTACTGCCCACGGTGGTCGCAGGCGCTCAACAG
Source organism: Saccharum spontaneum (assembly GCA_022457205.1). Taxonomy (NCBI): domain Eukaryota; kingdom Viridiplantae; phylum Streptophyta; class Magnoliopsida; order Poales; family Poaceae; genus Saccharum; species Saccharum spontaneum. The sequence continues at coordinate 29,566,237 of CM039598.1, read as the reverse complement.
AATGTATGAAGCTACGAGGTGTGCCAGTTCTATGCATGGTAGACACATTTGCTCGCGCAAGAATTGCATACCATCCTGTTAACATGGCCCTTCGAGACCTATGGGCTCAACTTGCTCGAACCCTTTAGGAAAGCACTCGGGGGCTACACCCACCTTCTGGTGACAATTGATAAGTTCACCAATGGATCAAAGCAAATCCTATAACAAGAGTAAGATCCAAAGATGCGGTGGAGTTCTTCCTCAACATCATATATAGATTTGGAGTCCTGAAATCCATAATCACTAACAATGGCACACTCTTCACCAGGAAGAAATTTCTCTGGTTCTGTGACGACTATGGCATTTGAGCTGACTGGGCCTCCATCGCTCACCCGCGAGTGAATGGCCAAGTAGAGCGTGCAAACGCCATGATACTTCAGGCCCTCAAACCTCGCATCTTTGACAGGCTCGACAAATTCATGGGACGATGGGCGGGGAGGTACCAGCCGCTCTGGGGCCTAAGGACAACCCCGAACCAGTCCACTAGTTTCACCCCGTTCTTCATGGTATACGGTGCCGAGGCTGTCTTACCCACTGTTCGCCTAAACGGCCGTTTAGTCAGTTTAAACACTGTTTAAATGATAAACAGAAGTCAGCCGTGTTGTTTAGGCCCTAAATGGTGAATTAAACGGTTGGGCCGTTTAAACCCGTTTAAACCGTTCAATCCCATCTAAATGGTCTAAACAAAATTAGATTAAACGTGATTAAATGAGCTAAACAACCATTTAATCCATAATTAAGTGAAATAAAGGACTACGTCTATCACAATCAACATGAAACTAATTAACATTGTAATTATATGAAGTGTTGTGGGATTTAGATTTCTTCCAACAAGATTATTTGGTAGAATATTTGATTTTTACATGTGTAAATATGTATGGGTTCTAGCAAATTTTATTTTTACCTACATAAATATGTATATTTTATTGTTATTGTACAAAACCATTTAGGCCGTTTAACTCCGTTTAAACACCGTTTAAACGGTCCAAACGCTAAACGAAGGGTGACCGACTGTTTACCGTTTAGCGTTTAGGAAAACATTGTTCTTACCAACCGACCTCGACCACGGAGTGCCGTGAATCCTGCATACAATGAAGCCATGACGGAGAAGGATCAACAAGATGCACTCGACTAGCTAGATGAAGCCCATGAGACAGCCCTCCTTCGCTCCACGAAGTACTAGCAAGCACTATGAAGATACCGTAGCAAGAACGTCTAAGAACGAGCTTTCCAGGTTCATGACTGTTGACGGTCCTTAAGTACCAAATATAGTTATTAAATAAATAAAGAAAAGGATCCAAATGCAACCAACACCTAGACTTAGGGTTTTATTTGACAGAATTCCACGAGTTTTGGTGTTTGTCTGTTTCTGCAGGGGGTTATTAGAAAATACGGAGGAAAGGCCCACACGTCGGGTTTACATTGAGATAATAACGTGTTCACCGATTTTCTATCATCTAGAAGACTCCAGAAGCCACGAGATCGAACGGGAGGCCGAACGGGCCCGGAGGCAGGGCGCCCGCCCTGCTCCCTAGGGCGCCTGCCCTGGCCTGAGAGCCAATCAGGCTCCATCTCGCGGATTATGCTCCACCGACCTAAGGGATCAAGGAAAACCGTGCGATTAATATCGGTTTGATCCGACGGCCCACGTTCACTTGAGGGGGCTATATAAGCAGGACCCCTGGCCCCTGGAGGAGGCACTCCCTCATTCTCATTCTTCAAACCCTAATCTCAGGAGGAGAGTCACTGATCAAGCCCTAGAGCCACCACATCAACTAGATCTCTAGTATAGCATAGCTACATAGGATTAGAACTAGAAGGAGTCAATCTTCGATTGGTTTCCAGATCTGTCAAGAGGACTCTTGGTAATTCCTCTACTGTTCTTCATTGTTCATCTTTGTTCTTCAATATTATGAATACAACTTTGTTCTATTTCAATATATTGATTATGACTATGCTCTACTTGTTTATGTTTGCAATTATATTGTTCTTAGTTTATCGTAGTTATACGCTTGGCTTAGTTAGATTGGAATTATATACATGTTTAGGATCGTATAGCGTTTATCCATCGGATCCATGGGTAAATGATAAATATTGTGTAGGCGTGGTGCTTAGACCATATTTATCTGTGATTGCACCTTATATGCCGGATCGTGGGGTGGTCCGCGATGGTGACAGCTTCGTTGGTTCTTATATAGTCCCCCTCCCGTGTGTAAGGCAGGCAGAGCAATATTATTACGGGGGAGTGATTGCTATGTTTCTCATCTTCCTTGATAATATCACTATGCATGGGCGTAGTCCTTTCTCGCAATGATTGCCAAGTGTACTTGCACTAACTATGATATGCTAGACTTTATAGTTAAGAATAACTTAGGAAATATCCTTGTAGATCGTCCTAATACCATGCTAATGACTTGCTAGAATATCTGTTGAGGTGCTTATCATTATTATATGTGGCTAGCTGATCAGATTAATTATCTTTGTCACCATTCATACTTTATCTATATTTTATGTGACACTTACCCCTGTATGCAAGAGATAGATGAATGCTCTCACTTATACATGCAATGATTGATACTCATTCCTATATTCCATTCCATAATCAACATTGATGTTAGTAATCCCTTCCCAGTGGTAAAAATATAAATAACGATACCTGGAATACTTCCCGGTTAAAATGCTACATCGGTATTAATCTGTGCGCTTGCATATCTTATTTATTATTTATTTAGAAGAGCAGTTGCATATTTCAATACCGCGTCTCTCATGTCATGCTGGGGATGACAACTTGGCTTAAGTGGCATGAGGGATAGGTTCGGCATTTTTGGCGCCGTTATTAGAATTAGAAAACTAAGTCTACTTTTGGTAATGACGTTAAGAATGCCCATCAAGCATTTTTGGCGCTGTTACCGGGGAAGGTTGATTTACTAACAAGGAATGAATACGGAATTTGAGTCATCATTCGCATCATTAAGTGATTGAGATCATCAATTCTCCCATACAGATTTACCCCTGTATTTTTCCATTCTTATTGTTTTGCAGGGTGATGTATGAATAAAGGACATCTTCCAGAAAATTTTGTTGACAACCCCGAAGCATTAATCAGAGAGGCAAGAGCCAAGCTCAAGAAGTCAACACTTCGACGCAACACTTCATCCAATCCAGAAGACCGTCGAAGTTTCATCCGGAATTTGTCAACAGAGTTCGCAGCCATGACGAACAAGACGATCCGCGAGTTCTCAGCTCCCACTACGGATAACATCCGCACTGGACCTGCCGCGGCCATCGACAAGAACTTTGAGCTCAAGCCAGGGCTCATCAACATGGTACAAGCCAACCAGTTTTGTGGGAAGCCGCACGAAGATGCAAGTGCTCATCTCCAACACTTCCTAGAGATTTGCAGCACATTCACTTTATTAGATGTTCCCAGAGACGCCATACTACTTCGCCTTTTCCCATTCTCACTATTGGGGAGAGCGAAGCAGTGGTTCTACGCGACGAAGGATAAGAACACTACGTGGGCACTCTGCTCTACGAACTTTCTGGCTAAGTTCTTTCCCATGGGCAAGACCAATGCTCTCCGTGGGAAGATTACAAGTTTTCAGCAACAACATGATGAATCCGTTCCAGAAGCATGGGAGCGCTTTCAAGATTACATCCTAGAATGTCCCCATCATGGAATGGAGAGCTGGCTACTTATGCATACTTTCTATCATGGGCTCATCACTAGTGCTCGTGAGACCATGGATGCTGCAGCTGGAGGCGCATTTCTATCACTCACCATACCACAAGCTACAACCCTTGTGGAGAAGATGGCGTCCAACCAAGGTTGGAACGAAGAGAGGATCCAAACACGCAAGAAGGGTGGAGGTATGCACCAGCTCAAGGAGGTAGACATGCTGTCTGCAAAGTTAGACCTACTCATGAAAAAGCTCGATGACAAAGCTGGAGACGAAAGAGAAGTCATGAACGTCTACGACTCTCACATGACTTGTGAGGAATGTGGAGATACTGGACACTCAGGCAATCACTGCCCTGAGATGCTTGAGGATGCAAGGTACATCAACAACAACAACAACTACAACTGTCCTCAACAAAATCAAGGTTGGAATCAACAGAGGCCTAACTACTCAGGTAACTACTCAGGTAATTATCAAGGTAATAACTCTTACAACAACAATAATAATTTTCCACCCCTGAGAGAGTTAGTGTCTAATCAAGGAAAGCTAATGGATAACTTGTCTAAGAAATTGGCATCCAATGATAAAATACTAGAAGACATAAATAATAGAATGGATAATTTCTCTACTGCCATCAAAAACCAAATTAGCTTTAATAAAATGATTGAATCTCAGTTAAATCAAATAGCTGCTGCTGTTCCTGCTACTAACCCCGGTATACCATCACAACCGGAAGGATTAGAATCTGCAAATCTTGTAGACATGTTTGATGCAGGTAACTATTGGAGTAATCCCGCTGTCGGAGTACATAATGACCTTCTGCCAGTCAAGAGAGGCGATCCAGGACGCCCCGTCATCCCGATCTCCATCGGCATGGTGGACTTCCCAGAAGCACTCTGCGACTTTGGCTCCAGCGTCAACATTATGCCCAGGGTACTCTATGAAAAATTCTTTACATATCCTTTATCAGAAACAACTATGTGTTTGCAGCTTGCAGATCGGACACTAAGCTTTCCTAAAGGAATATTAAAGAACATGTGTGTCCGAGTTGGTACCTCGTATGCTCCAGCTGACTTCGTGGTGATAGAGACCGGGTCCGATGAGAGGTCACCAGTTATTCTGGGAAGGCCATTCCTGAACACCTCGGGAGCTGTCATCTACGCCAGCGCTGCGAAGATCAACTTCAACATCAAGGGGAGGAAGGAGACGTTTTCCTTCAAGAACAAGATTACACAAATCCCAGAGCAACCCCAACATGAACCAAGGAAGAGGACCAACAGGAGGAACAAGCAGAACAAGAACAACCAAGGATGGACCGAATCAGCTAAGATGGTCACTGCAGTTCAAGGAGGTCAAGACCGACGACCCAAGTCACCGTTCCTAATCAAGAAGGACGACCCAGGCATGCCAAGCATTGAGTGCTCAATCAATGGATACTCCTTTCAGAAGGCGCTCTGTGACACTGGATCAGGCGTCAACATAATGGCCACAGTCACCTATCAGCTCTTGTACGGGACCATGCCCTTAAAACCAACATACACTCAGCTCCAGATGGCAGATCAGACATCCCGAAAGGTCGAAGGTATAGTAACTGATGTCCCTGTTAAAATTAACGATCATTTTGTCCATACAGCTTTCAGGTCATTGACATGGGAGACGATGAGTACGATCCACCCATCATCCTAGGAAGACCGTTCCTAGGCACCGTCAAAGCAATCATCTACATTGGAACCGGAGAAGTCCATATGCATTTCCCCTCTGAGAAGGTACGCCGCTACTTTAATGACCCTAACTATATAGTTGAAGATTCTAAGCAGGTCAGGACAAGAAGAAGGCGACGTAACCGTAACCAAAGGAGGCAAACCATCAAGGACGTATGGGCAGACTATGAAGGAGAGGTCATAAGGCCCGAGGATACACAACAGGAGACCGAAGCACCAAGTCGGGTATGGAAAGTAAAGACAGTTACACAAGAAGAGGAGGCGCTGCCGGAACCACCGTCTACGCCACCCAAATCCCAGGACAACTAAGAAGAAAAGAAGTCCTGTTCGGAGGACTTAAAAACACCGAACGCCATGCCAAGAGGTAAACTTGGTAGTTATCATTTTCCCTTTAATTATTGCTCAGTTAATCATGTTCATTCTGTCTTAAAAAAAATAATAATATATTTTTTCTGTTCTATAAAAATGAAAATAAAAATAGAGAGTGACATTTATCAAGGAAGCTCAAACATGATAAAGGGCTAGATATTTATGCTAACGCTTAATCAAGTTCCACGAAGCTTTATTGTCTATTTGAGCTCCACAGAATTCAGGAAGACTAGCAGACGGAGGATATCCTAATCGTTATCAGGGTGCTGCCGACACTCAAATACACCTCTGCACCTGCTAGCTACATCAGAAGAAATTACGTCAAGATCCAGCTTGGGGGAGAGCACCCCCATTTATCCCGATAAGTATTTTTATCTACAGTTATACCTATGCTTTATTAAAATAAAAAGATGCATAATCATGAAAACCCAAATAAATATTTTGTGTTTATATATATTTGCTTAGTTTAATAAATAAATAAAGTAGCTATGCTAAACTGAATCTTGAAAATAAAACTCTAGCATGGATATAATGAATAGTTGCTCTGCCTAATTTTCAAATTTGTTCTCTCTCTAGTTTAGACATAACTGTTATATTTTAAAACTGGCTCTAAACCTGAACTAGTGGGAAGAGAACTTGATCTGAAGTCTAAGTTGTTAGCGGATATGATATGGGAAGGTTGAGCTGTTGTTTATCTGTTCCTAGAGATGCTAGAATTCTGGAGAATTTTATCTTTGAAAATCTTTAAAATGTTGCATGATGAGTTCCTGTATGATGAGAGTTTAAATTCCTACCACAGCCATATATACATGCTTGTTAGAATAAGAGCCGCACTTTTACTACTTACTGCTTATGGGCATTGAGTGTGGTCAAGCTGTGTAGACCCTTAGGAACTTGTCATATGGTTAAAATCAAGATTCACTTGCACGTTCACTCATACATGCTGCTTCTACTCCGGAAGTACGCATCCACATATATCCACTCATTTCCATCTCCAGTTTCACCCAAAATTATTCTACTCCTGACCCAGGAGAGAATAGCCAAAAACATTATCTCATTCCTGTTATTCCCTGTGAAGTTAATGCTCAAGTCATTGCTACTACCACTTGCTATATTTTCAAAAGAGGGAGATTGCTCTAAAAAAATATAAATACGAGGAAATAAAAAGGAGCAAGTGCTCGGAACCTCGAAGAAAGAAAAAGTGAGACGAGAGGTAAAAATGGACAAGTGTCCAACAGTAGAATTAGGGGTACAAGATACCCACCTGAGAGAAAAAAAATATATAATACAGAGCATCTCATTCCCCTCAAAAAGTTTCAAAAAGCAAGAAAGGTATGTATTCCCTCAAAAAGAGCATTAGACTTTTGTTATCACCATCATCACCATACACCACTCATTCACCACACATGCACATCTTGATTTGACTTATTGACTTATTTCTCTGGATCCATGGTTTGACTATGCAATAAATGTTCTATGAGTATGTATACTGTATCTCCCACCTATGAGCTCCAGATATCAAAGCCTTATTAGAGTAAGGTGAGAGAGAAGGCAATGTCACTACGCCTTATACCATAAATACCACATACTTTGAGAGAGAAGGCATATACCATTACTGCCTTGGTAAGGATCCAGAAATACCACAAAAGAGAGACCCGAGAAAGTCATACAAGGAATCTCTGAGTTTTATTTGAAAAATTTGCAAAAACTCCAGAGCTATAGCTGATCAAGAATAAGAGACATGGCGTTTGACTAGACCGTTCTATCTTTTAACCACTCAAGATGCAGATGACGGTTGCAAGCCCCATGGTGAAAGGTAAAATGAGTAAGTTTTAAGTCTTGACAGTTTACTCTAACTCAGGGATGAGACCTTATTTGAAAGCATATGTACCGTCAACGTTCAAAGGCGTTGCAGCAACTTCTGATCCATAATGAGTCTATCCTTGCTCAGGGACGAGCAAGAGGTAAGCTTGGGGGAGTTTGTTGACGGTCCTTAAGTACCAAATATAGTTATTAAATAAATAAAGAAAAGGATCCAAATGCAACCAACACCTAGACTTAGGGTTTTATCTGACAGAATTCCACGAGTTTTGGTGTTTGTCTGTTTCTACAGGGGGTTATCAGAAAATACAGAGGAAAGGCCCACACGTCGGGTTTACATAGAGATAATAACGTGTTCACCGATTTTCTATCATCTAGAAGACTCCAGAAGCCACGAGATCGAACGGGAGGCCGAACGGGCCCGGAGGCAGGGCGCCCGCCCTGCTCCCTAGGGCGCCCGCCCTGGCCTGAGAGCCGATCAGGCTCCGTCTCGCGGATTATGCTCCACTGACCTAAGGGATCAAGGAAAACCGTGCGATTAATGTCGGTTTGATCCGACGGCCCACGTTCACTTGAGGGGGCTATATAAGCAAGACCCCTGGCCCCTGGAGGAGGCACTCCCTCATTCTCATTCTTCAAACCCTAATCTCAGGAGGAGAGTCTCTGATCAAGCCCTAGAGCCACCACATCAACTAGATCTCTAGTATAGCATAGCTACATAGGATTAGAACTAGAAGGAGTCAATCTTCGATTGGTTTCCGGATCTGTCAAGAGGACTCTTGGTAATTCCTCTACTGTTCTTCATTGTTCATCTTTGTTCTTCAATATTATGAATACAACTTTGTTCTATTTCAATATATTGATTATGACTATGCTCTACTTGTTTATGTTTGCAATTATATTGTTCTTAGTTTATCGTAGTTATACGCTTGGCTTAGTTAGATTGGAATTAATACATGTTTAGGATCATATAGCGTTTATCCATCGGATCCATGGGTAAATGATAAATATTGTGTAGGCGTGGTGCTTAGACCATATTTATCTGCGATTGCACCTTATATGCCGGATCGTGGGGTGGTCCACGATGGTGACAGCTTCGTTGGTTCTTATATAGTCCCCTCCTGTGTGTAAGGCAGGCAGAGCAACATTATTACGGGGTGTGATTGCTATGTTTCTCATCTTCCTTGATAATATCACTATGCATGGGCGTAGTCCTTTCTCGCAATGATTGCCAAGTGTACTTGCACTAACTATGATATGCTAGACTTTATAGTTAAGAATAACTTAGGAAATATCCTTGTAGTTCATCCTAATACCATGCTAATGACTTGCTAGAATATCTGTTGAGGTGCTTATCATTATTATATGTGGCTAGCTGATCAGATTAATTATCTTTGTCACCATTCATACTTTATCTATATTTTATGTGACACTTACCCCTGTATGCAAGAGATAGATGAATGCTCTCACTTATACATGCAATGATTGATACTCATTCCTATATTCCATTCCATAATCAACATTGATGTTAGTAATCCCTTCCTAGTGGTAAAAATATAAATAACGATACCTGGAATACTTCCTGGTTAAAATGCTACATCGGTATTAATCTGTGCGCTTGCAGATCTTATTTATTATTTATTTGGAAGAGCAGTTGCATATTTCAATACCGCGTCTCTCATGTCATGCTGGGGATGACAACTTGGCTTAAGTGGCATGAGGGATAGGTTCGGCATTTTTGGTGCCGTTATCAGAATTAGAAAACTAAGTCTACTTTTGGTAATGACGTTAAGAATGCCCAACAATGACCTAGTCCTACGGTGGATTCAAACCACCAAGGACATGCATAAGCTGACACTGCCCTCAGAAGGACCCTTCATCATCACTGAAATCATCCTCCCAGGATCCTACTGGCTCATGAATGACGCTAGTGAAATCTACACCAACTCATGGAACATCGAGCAGCTACGCAGATTCTATCCTTGATCTCACTTCCCAAACGCACATTAACCCTCCCGTCGTCATGAATTTGCTAGCTAACCTTTTTTACAAAAAGATCATAGGCAGGAGGTGTCCTAGCAGAATGAGATGAAGGGTGATGAATGAAGAAGTGATAGGCAAAGCGCACGTAAGACCTGCACCCCTTTTGTCCATTTCTTTAATTTCTTATGCAATATTTCCTTTGCTTTGAACGCAAGCGATCACCATTAAGTCACGCAGCAACCCAAGGCATGACAAAGCCCTAGGGACCATGCGTAGGGTGACCCGCCGCATCCATGACCCCGTGTCATATTTAGGAATCCATCTCTTCAGCTAGTCCTTAGAAGGGCTCGAGGCCACAAAGGGATAGGGGGTAGAGAGAAGATGGGGCCCCATGGCTCTAATCGGTGGTGCGGAGCCACACAACCATCTCTTTCTGTGCTCGAGTCGTTTGCTTCAAAGTCACCCAAGTTGACCCCTCTAGGGGGAGGCATCTTGCCCTCTAGCCACTACGAAGGTGGTTAGGGACTGATGGGTTTGACGATCGATGATTTAAGGGATGTCTCTCGACAAGGCATAGTTGAACTCCATGTCAATTGGGGATGATATCGGGTCTCGCTCGAATTACCCATTGACCCTGACAAGGCGCACTGCTCCGACCATGTGGTTATGGTGGACATGCCTCTCCCCACATGGGGCGAAAACCAAAATTGTCTAAAATAGACCACCGCGACCTTCTGAGGTCGCTAGACATCCTGAAAGAGCAAAGCTTTAGTTCGCGTGATGAGCTCTCTCTGAGATCTCAGACCCACGACCAGAAGCCGGTGGCCCAGCCAAGGTCAGCTCGTGGACAGTCATTCGGGTGCCCCGGGGTGCGACGATGCCTTATCCACAAGGCAATGGCAAAATTCGTATAAAAATAAAAAACCACCACGATCCAAGCGCGCACGGTCTAGACCCGCTTGAGCCTGAGTGTCAACTTTTGGCCAAAGGGAAACCCGATTAGCAGTAGGGGAGACTTAGGCCCAATTGGTCAAAGCACAAATGAAGCAAGGGCTTTCGAGCTAGGGGTGACCTCACCATCCTATAGGAAGGAAGGTTGACATCCTGCACGGAAGTTCTGACTTTGGGAACAAGGCCCCCAACCGCACCTCGTGACCCAGGGGCTCGACATGACCTCGAGGAGAGAATATAATGTTTGAAAATTACATTCCATGGGTACATGCATTACACGTGCAACCAAGCCATGGAGGCAAGGAAGGAAAAAGCCCAACACCACCTCGAGGACGACACCACCGGGGGTACGAGCTACGAGCGTGGTCAGACATGGTGGAAAAGAATACCTTGAAGGATCCCTCGCAGCATCGTGACCCCCCAAAATTGAAGAACGTGAGGAGGACAGAAGGGGAAATGGCCCCTAGCACAGAACATCTCACTGCGTCGACATGATGCCCTCACGGGGTACAGTGACGAATGACACCCCGGGTCCATTATTCAGCAACTTGCTGCCTACACACTTTGATGGCCCGTGGTAGAGGGGTGAACCTTTCCCCGATCAATGGCCATCATGGGTACCCATGCCACTCAGGCGTAGGCAAAACCAAGGTCGCATGATCACGGTGCTAGCCTCCTTGGCATCTCGTCCTCCCCTGCTCGCAAGTCGCCTTCTAGCACCAGTTGTTGAAGGGGCACCACCAGCTTCCAGGCACTATCGGTGACCCCTAGTGGGACGCATAATGGGAACGACACGGTTTCCCTTGGACTTTCCTCTCTCATGTCCTCACTCTCTAAGCACCCAATTGCTCAGAGAGGCAAAGAATAGTTTATAGTCACAGTCATGAGCGTCTCAAACGGTAGGAGGGCTAGGTTTATAGGCCCAAAGGCAGACAAGGTAGCCTCAGACGCCCATGCTACGTGGTGAGCCACGGGAGGTCACAGCCAATGTTAGATGCCCACTTGAGGTTAGGGAAATCGAGACCCTCTCAAAAGTAGGGCCGGTACAACATCGACAATACCACTCGGCCCCACCTGGGTCATGAACCTCGATACGTAGCACACTGACATGGTAGGGCTCAGCAATCGCCTATCACATCATCAGGGCGTCCTGATGAGGGACCACATACCGCATTGAATGCACCTACCCGCAAGGGGTCGAGCAACAAAGCTCGAACAAGCCATGACTATGAACCCACACTCGAATACGCACACATCTCAGCGCTTTCATGATCACTTCATGATCACAAAAATGCTCGGGGGCAACTATCGGGGTTATGATCCTTGGGTGTCTCAAGGCAATGATTAGTTAGCAGGCCAGGTAGCCCATGATACATCAGCTAGTGAGAGCCCGAACGATCAAGGCCTAGTTGATCCAAGAAAACCAAGCCAAGCGCTAATGTTAGGGTGGGCCATGACCCCTTCATCAGATTTAGCCACACGACACGCAAGAGACTCACGACCTCTCCACCACTATGACCTCTAGGAGGAACAAGGAGGGGTCAAGCCTAACCAAGCATTCCTGCTCTGTCAAGAGTAGACACGCTGCACTGACCCCACAAGGATCGAGGGGATAGCGGTCACCTTAGTCCAATCAGACGCCATCCTATGCCATGCAGCACGGACAAGACAACACCACACGACGGTGACTATCAATACGGTGACCCACCGTCCAAATACTGACTAACAAGACATAGATACGATTCTACCCACTACGAGATAAGATCCATGACAGAGGCCTTGACTTGGAGGTCGTCCAAACCCACGGGAGCCATGACCCCGAAGCCTGGGATCGTGGCCACCAACTCCACAAGTAAACCCATTGATCGATGACCCGAGGGTAGCTACCAACTCCTGTATGACGCCCCTAGGAGACCAGGAAGCAATGATGAAGGCCATAGCGAGAACCACACAAGACGGATGGCAAACCACCACCATGCCTATAGTGTCGCCATGATCGGCATAGTAGCACCACGCCACACCGTACTGCGACATGGGCACAAGACCATGGTGACAACCATGCCAGACATGCACCAAAATACGGCGTAGCTTGCAAGCCAAGTTAGCTAGGCCCCTACCTCAGGCTCATGACCCCTCGGTCGAGAGAACCTTCTTCTTTGTATCTGCCCTAGCCTCGAACTCTATATAAGGGCAGGCATGGCACCATCTCTAGGGATTCTTTTACATTCATTCATTCACACCATAGTTGGGCTCCAGGAGCTTCCCTTTAGGCAGTTGAAAGCCTTAGTTTGGTTTTGGATAATTGATGAAACCTAGGGACTAATCATTGTGCTAAGTGTGTAGACATAAAATGATGAGTCCCATGCCAACTGGTGGAGCTAGATGATGGTCATGGTGATGGAGGTGACCAAAAGATGATCAAGTGCTTCACATTTAGAAAAGAAGAAAGAGAAAACAAAAATGGGCTAAAGGCAAAGGTATATGTGATAGGGCCATTTTTGTTTTGCACTCAAAACACCATAGAGGGTGTGAGTGATTTATGATCAATAGCCATACTATAAAGAGGGGAATTCTTTGGCTAAATAGTTTATCGAGTGCCACTAGGTATCATGATTCATACGAGCATATGCATTAGGACCTAGTGTGAGCTAACATGGACCCTTGAAAAATGCTTTGAAAAATGCTAACACACGTGCATACAAGTTCTACACTTTGTGGTTAGCAAGTTGAAAGCAAGGGCGAAGAGGCCGCGGACTTAGAAAATGAAAAGGAGGCGAAGGTGCATCAACTGGACGCTGGCGTCGGGTTGACCTTACGCTAGACCCTACGTCCGGTTAGTTATTTTCGGTGACATGCATAGGGCCGAGGGTGAGGGCTTCACACCGGGTGCTACCTGGTCTCTAACCAGCGCGTTCGGTCACTTTCTGGAGGTGCGTGGATGCAGGCGATCAGACGGGACTGGCTAGTGTCAGTTGAGGAGGTGACAAACGCTGATGTCATCATCACGCGAGAGCTAACAGCGGCCGTGGCTTAACCGGATGCTGGGGCGTGTTAGGTCAGCCTTGACCTGACGCGTTCGATTGTGATTTCATCACTCGAGGAGCTTACTGGACTTGACCTGACGCTGGTTGGTTCAGAGTCCGGTCATATGTAGCGGTGCGACCGATCACTGTTTGACTTGTAGCACTGATCTTTTTGACCGTTGTGATCGAATGCACATAATTCAAAGCACTGACACGTGGCAAGATCAGAGCGACCGGGCACTGGGGTCGTGCGTCCGGTCACCATAGACTGACACATCCGGTCGGTTTGAAACAGGCACTGTGAAGGGGCCAACAACTCTATTTGATTGAAGAGCTTATAAATACGTGGTGGCCGACTCTTGGGAAACTGTCTTGACATTTTGATCATCTTGACTTCCTCTTGACCTGAGCATACTCCCTCCCACTCATCTCCCTTGCTTGGTTGTGAATCCAAAGTGAGATTGAGTGATTCCAAGTGCATTTGCTTGTGAGTTTGCATCTAGTGACACTTGGGGATCATTTGAGCTGTGGGATTCTTGTTACTCTTGGTGGTTGCCACCACCTAGACGGCTTGGAGTCAGCGGAGGACTTGTGGCAAGATTGGTGAATGTTCTTGGCCACCTCCTAGTGATTATGAGGGGTTCTTGTGCCTTCCCTGGCGGAGTGCCAAAGGCAACTCTAGTGGATTGTGCGTGTCATTGAGCTACATCACTTGTGGGTAGGTTCTTGCAGTGTCCACGGGTTGGACGAGGTTCGTGCTACACCTCTTAGCCGCTGAACCACCAAGTGTTGGTCGACACAACGGGGACATAGCGTGCTGGCAAGCACGTGAACCTCGAGAGAAAAATACTTGTGTCTCTTGTCATTTGGTATCCTCCCGGTGTATTGATTGGTTATCATCTTGGTGATTGGTTCATCCCCTACACAGCGATATAACAATCTTGACTTTTCATTTACTTTCCCGCAAAGTAGAGTATTTAGCTCTTTTGTGTAGATTGTTAGTGTAGCTTTTCTTGCTAGCCTTGTTCACCTAGAGTAGGAAGTAGTGACATAGCTAATTGTGTGCCTAGAAATCATAGTGACTAGAATTGATTGGGTAGGTGGCTTGCAACCCTTGTAGAGCTAGAGCAAAACTTGCATTTCGCCATTTGTCTTACTAATCAAGTTGCACTCGTATTTTGTAGAATTTTAATTGGTTGTTCACCCCCTCTAGCCATATTAGGACCTTTCAGCAGTCCATCTTCTAGCTCTAGCTCTTCTACCTCTTCCACCATTCTTGCACACCCCATTGTAAGAACTTTAGACCATTCAAGCGCGGAACATGCACTCGATCATCTCTGAGACTGGACATAGGGCTCCAGCCTAAACCAGTATAAATCCTCATGTCTTTTGGATGCTACCATCATCGTCCTAGAGCAATGTGACATTCGTATAAATTTACTAGTCTCATTTACAAAATACCGACAGATGGCATCTCTAAAACCATGGGATGGGGATATAGAACCTATTGGAAAATTAGAGGATGTGTAGGTTCAGGTGACACCAAAATGGGTGGACTAGTGGTCTTTGAAAGATGTGGTTTCTAGTGTTGGGAGGATGGTGGAGGTTGATTTGTCTGCTCTTTTCGCTAGCTTCTTTTCTATGGCCAGAGTCAGAGTGATGTGCAAGAATCTAGTCAAGATACCTAGGGAAAGAGTATTTGAGATGGGAGATGCTTGTTATGTTGTTTTTTCAAGACAGAGGGGGTAGAGCAAGAAGTTGTGAACTCCGAGGGAGATGATGGTGAAGATGATGATGGCGGGAGCTCTCTGAGATGATGATTTTCTTAAAGAGGATATATATAAATCTAAACAAGATGATCTGGAGAAGAAGGATGGACTGGGAGAGGATCAAGACAAATAGAATAAGGAGATGGTTTAGGCTCAGATGGGGTCTACTGGTGCTTCTAGTTCTTAGAAGGGTAACAAATCTACCAAAAGGGTGTTGGACTTCTCTGCCATGGGTGGTATTGATGTCCTAGAAGAATCAAATTGTGTGGATCTGCTTCAAGCTATGGAGTTAGCTGAAGAGGATGAAGAAGATTTAGGGTTATCTAATTTATAAACTGGACTTATGTAAGAAGATGGAGAGCTGATGTCTCTGCCTAAAGAATGGGTGGATATGCTGAATAATATTGTGAAGAGTCAGGTGTCTAACATATCTGCAGAGGTGGTCATGATTGAGACAGAAGGGGTAGAGGTGGTGAGCACTCAACCGTCTCAAGAATGTATGGAGAAAGCTTTTGTAGAAGAGAAGAAGAGAGGTTCTAAGAAGACTTGGGGCATAGTCATAGCTCAAAGAAGAGTGCCAGACTTGCTAATGATGATGACAGACTGGTTATGAACAAAGCCCAGGATCTCAAAAGAAAATATCATTTGGAAGAAATCAAAGGTATATCTAGGGCTCCTTACATCTCTATTGCTTCTCAAGTAGGTTTGGTGTTGGAGGATGGCAACCCTTCAACATCCTTGGCTTTAGATAACATTATTGAGTTAGAAGCCAATATACTAGATTATTTTACTGCTAACTGTCAGAATCATAGCAGTGATTGGAGGTTGGATAACCTAACTAAGGATAAAAAAGATATTAGGTTGATGAAGAGTGATAAGGGGGTTCCCTGAGGCTTCTATCAGTGAAAATGATATTTCAGTTTTGCCTCGATAGACCAAACTTTAGGGGATTCTAAAGTGGATCAGAATATAAAATTTAGAAAGAAAAAGAAATGATAGACTTGTTTTGGAATATTAGAGGTTTGGGCCAAATTGGTAGGATTCCAGCTCTAACTAGTAGAATTAGAGATAATCATGTTGATTTTGTTTGTATCATTGAAACCAAAAAGAGTGAGTTCCCTCTAGTTTTTTAGATCTCTTACTGGTAAATATCCCTTTTGCTTGGAGCTCTCTTAGGGCTAGAGGCTCTACTGGGGGATTCTAGTTGGTGCTAATTCGAATTTGTTTACTATGATGAACAATGATGTTTTGGAGTTCTCTGTTAGTGTCATTTTGACAAATAAAAACACTGGATTCTATTTTAAGTTAGTAGTGGTATATGGCTCCCCTTATGAGGAGGGAAAACAATCTTTTTTAGATGAATTAGATCTGGTCATGAACTCTTGGAGTGGTCCTCTTGTGATTGGGGGATTTTAATTCGGGTGAGATCTAGTCTGGATAAGAGTAATGGTTTAGTCAATTATTAGTGGGTAGATCTTTTCAATGATTGGATTAATAGATGGGTCTTATTGAGATCAATCCTAAAAATAGAAAGTACACCTGGACTAATAAGCA